>CABFWB010002535.1:54109-105083 GCA_902151455.1 Timema bartmani | reverse complement strand
GAGTAAAGATGAAGGCGGAAATGACGTACTACTAGATGAACAAAGCAATTGGACTACTTGAGTCATAAATTCAACAGGATGTATAATGTTTTCCTTTACCATTTTATAGCTTAATTTATTTCTAAAATTAATTAAAATTTAAGACTTATTAGCAAAAAGGTAGTTCTTCAAAATATAAATTTTAAATTAATGGTTTCAAGAAAGTGGCATTGCCAGAGTTAAAAATCTACTTTGTTTAATTTAGTATATATATATATATATATATAATATAACGGTTATGATTTTGTTTTGCATTTGTTGAGTGTAGGGGTTCTACTTAAAAAACAAATACAATAACAATGACAACTTAATATAATTAGTTGTAAAAAATAAACAACATATTTTTTATATATATGGAATTATATAAAAAATAAACAGATATCTCAAAATATCACAAACATAATATGCAATTAAAAAGTTAAAGTCAGTAATTCTTTAGTTAGAATAAATATTATTTTGATAATAAATTAAATGCAAACGATAAAATGTATTATAATTATAATTTAGAGGCTCATAATACAGTATCTTAAAATTCATTTTTCTTTTGAATGGCAACCAAATACTATGAATTTATGTTTGGATAACCGCTTTGAACATCAAAATTACTGTAAAAGGAGGCCTTTTGGTTTTAATTTAAATTTTTCCAATTAAACTTAATCGAGAAATATTAATTGATAGTAAATTAACAACATTCTAGTTTTAGTATTCATTTCTTCACTCATTTGATAAACAGTTAAACATGCAAAAATACAGAATTCAAAAAACAAAATGGTTGGTTATGCAATTCACTTTAAAAGTTAGACAGTGGCTGTCAAGAGGATCTGCAGAAGTTGCAGCTCTAATCCTATGTTACCTCTCAGGCACTTCCCCAATCCTATGTTACCTCTCAGGCACTTCCCCTACTCCCCCTCCTCTGCTTTTACTCACCACCACTAGACAAGGGGTTCTGAACAAATCGCAGCGCCTGTCGTTTTCTTAGCCTCAAAGTCATGAAAACCTTCTGTTCAAAATAGCACAGTTACAGTCTGAGAAAATTAAAAAATCTGAAATAGTTTTAATATAATATAATATATTCTTCTGGGTTGTTTTTTGACTGAACTAAAATAAAATATATATACTATGCAGAATAAGTTGGGGGTACTGCAGCTTCGCAGCTCATATGCACGAGCTGCCACTGAACTTAACCTAAGCTAACAATGTTGAGATATATTTACGACTAAACATAATGTAGGTATCTTACTCTTGTGAATATGTTCTTCGCAGGAAGGAACACACAAGCGTATCTTGAGTCCGACGAGTGAAGTGCATGAGACGGTGAGACTGCAAGAGAGCGCCACCTATCAGTTCTGGATCACAGCCTCCACTAAAGTGGGTGAGGGAGAGAGTACAAGAGTGGTCACCATCTCACCATCCAACAAAGGCAAGGCTGCTTGAGAGGTCCTGCTGTTATCAATAGCACTAAAGTGTCAAACTTAAGTGATGGCCTCTAGAGCAGCAGTTCCCAAACTTTTTGAATCGTGGAGCACTTTTCAGGAGATAAATTTGTCACAGAGCACTATAGTTGCCTTGATGCTAAAGATATGCACATGCATTTTTTTGCGATATTTACCTAACTGCATTTTGTTGTTAGTCGATATATTATCATGTAATAAAAGCACAAATTATTTTTAGATTTCTAAATAGCTTAAAATTTGATCTAAACTTAATTTTTCTCATTGAAAACCATTGTAATTTTAAATATCGTTTGCTCAAAACAACAATTTTGCACATAAGTGTATTTGGTATAAGGGCGACGATATTTTCACATAGACTCTACATAGATAGATACTAAACCGACTTACAGCATTATTCACTATGGAAACGAATGTTTAAGCATTTGGGCATGCTAAACATCAAGTTTTATTTCATTATAAATGTTATTTTCTCCCTTAATTTCAGATAAATAAGGAACTTAACTACATAAACTCAAAACAACAAAAAACATAAATTAACCTAAAGCAACACATTTGATAACGAATTCAAAGCAGGTATTGTAAATTCACAATATGTTACCCGAACAAATAGTGTTAAAACCATTTTCATGGCTGCAAAAAAAATATATATATATATAAAGTATAGACCGCGAACTTAATTCCCAATGAGAGGGATGGGACTGCTGTGTTTTGATTTGCACAATGTGGCTATATCTGGTTGAATTTGGGACAGCTCCAACCAAATATCTGGTTCTGCATTGAGCCGGGATCTTTTGTTTTAGTAGCCACATTGGCAGAGAGTCCTGATCCACATAAAGTTATTGCAAAGGGAAGAAGGATTATTTTCACACTATCTGACAAAACTTCAAATTCATCTCGTAGCTGACATCAAAATTCTGATAGTGACTTCTTAGTTGCAAAATTCTCTTTTATCATAGAATCTGATTTCAAATCATTCAAGCACTCATACTGCTCCGATGCCAGGTTGGCTTTTCCAACATTCAAATAAATAATATTGCACTGCTACTTGATTTGTTTAGACTCTCGACTGTATACTGACTGAACTTCAACTGACTGAAGGTGCGAAGAAACACAAGTTTTTAATATTCAATAGAAAATTCTGGAAAGGTGTCGAAGCTAACAATCATATCTGAAAGCGCGGCGAAGTTCTCACAGAGATGGGGTTAACTGGCACCCTCTAGTCTCTCTCTGGTTTAGCCGCATGCAGTCTGTAAATAATTTCTACCCAATACTTACCTATACACAGTTCATGGACATACAAATTCACAGTTTTGATATCTTGTCACATTTTATTTATTTTTATTTCAAATCTATTCGCGGAGCACACTTTGGGAACCGCTAGTCTAAACCAATGGTAAGCATCATAATAGCTCTAAAAGTTAATTTAGAATAAAAATGTTAAGGAAAAAAATGTAAAAATTAAATATTAAATCTTCAATTGAAGATTTTTTTAAATTTATTATTTATTTTTATTCTTTAAATCTTCAAAGTTTAAATGTTCTTGAGGATTGGAGTATTTTGAAGATTCAAAGGCCCTATCCCTAAAAATATGTATACAATTCAGTTCCAGCCAAGATTGTGTCCTTCAGCCGTGAAATAGTTACTCCATGGAAACAGGACATTATTCTCTCCTGTAGAAGAGTTGGAATCCCTACTGCACAAGTCATCTGGAGACTTCATGACAGAATCCTGGAAACCAATGGCCGGAAACAGGTAAACATACAAATTGAAATTTGTTCAAGTACAAATTAGATGCATCTTTAGAATAATATTTGATGTTGGAATTAGATTGTCGATTGGTTTCTTCATTGTTTTGCAGATAAATAAAGATGGATCTCTCCTAATCAAGGACATCCAACATAACAATGAAGGAAACTACACATGCAGTGTTGAAAATACTCATGGTAGAGATGAGATTGTCTACAGCATTAAAGTTCGAGGTGAGTGTACTTAATAATCAGTATTATTAGTGTGTCCATTAATGACCAGGAATCAAAAATGATTTCATTATGTGGACTTTATCCACTTCGGTGGCCGCATGGTCTTAAGACAGTACTCTCGCGGTAGACTAAACTGCCGGTGACAAGGATATCAGGGTCCAAATCTCAATCAGGTGTACTGAAGGTGGCTTTTACAAAATGATTTTTTACTCTCCCTTAACACAAATATGGCTACACTTCCTATTCTATAAATATAACCTTCCTCATCCCTAAAACCATTAGTGTAATTAGTTTATATGTGTATAACTCGTACGGGTAGTAGGACCTAGTGCTAAAAAAATTGTGAGCTTTGGCTTGTACTTTGGAAAAAATATGCTGGCATAATTTTGAATTTAAGGAGAAAATATAAATCTCAAGATTCAAGGTCTGGCGGTATTCTAGAGGTTCAGAGAGAGTCCACTTGACAATGTTGGAGTAGAATCAAGTGAATAGATTGACATACAGGCCTGATAAATTACCTGCATATCAGCTGAATATTTTAAACCAATCTATCTATGTGTTCCTTAGCTCACGCTGATTACTCGTGTTCAATAGTGGTGTTTACTGAGTTAATATAATACCAACACTAAGTGAAATGTTTGAAATGTAGGCACCTTTTTAAGTCTCTATAAATAGTATAGGCACTGAAATTTCATAAGACATAATTTTAATATCTTTCACCTAGCTTACTAAAATGACATCAAATTATATTAAAACTTTTTTTTTGTGCTTAAAAATAAAAACCAAATTGAATGGTTCCAGGAAATTTACTAATTGGCCTTTCAAATGCTAGTAATGGTCCATTTTGTTGATTTAAACATGAGCGAATAACCAAAGTGTCGGATAATACGGAAAAAAGGGGGAAAGGCTGAAACAAAACAAACCAACATTAAATGGAAGTGACCCATTTCATTTGAAGAATGGTCTTACATATCACTTTCATGTTAGACTGGCCTGCTAATGACGGGGAGATCGGGATTCAAATATCGGTCAGGTCTCTTGTGGGTGGTTTTCCCTAAATGGTTTCTCACTCTCCTTCCACGCAAATGTGGGTAGATTACTTTTAAAATGCTACCTTCCTTATCCCTATCTCACTAGAATAATCTTATATGTGTATAGCCTGAATATGTAGTAAATAAGACGCAGTGTTAAAAAAAAGTAAGTGTAGAGTAGATAAAATGAAGGTTTATTAATTACTTTATAGTATAAGTTACATAACTATTATTGTATTTATGTAAAAAGAAAAATAGATTTTAAATTAATTAAATGCAACTTTTATTATATATTAATCAAAACACAAAAGTCACTGTTTAAAAAATTTGTGATTTAAGTTTGTTTCACTTCTCTTCCTTGCGGCAAGGTGAGGCCAACATATTAATAATATGACATCAATAGCACATTATTTGTATATGTTGGATAAAACGGAATGTTGGGACTCTATTGTATATACTAATGCGCCATTAATAAAAAATGTGCTTCTCACTAATAAACTTGAATCAATTTGGGTTCACTTCATGCTGTAGGTAGTTAACTCAAAATATTTTCAGTGTGAAATGTCAGCATGTTACAGATGCAATCAAGAACTTCTTCCTTCTAATTTAATATGTCATGTGTCATTATGTCACACTACTTACTCATACATAGCTATGATCCAAACTCTTGTAACAACCTGTATATTAATATACAGTGTACCGTGTTAGTAGATGGATCAAATTTAACACTGGGTAAGGTTCAGTGAATGATAAATTCGCTTCTTTAGCCTACTTTCCATTTCATTCACTCTCTTTTACACAACATCAACTGTTTCCAGCCTGTAGCCAGTTCAGTTTAGTAAAATGCCTCTATCTTCCTCTATCCTTCCACCACTATATTCCTCACTTACCCTTGGCCATTCTTCTCTCCTCACTCACACAGTTGCTGTTATTTTCTCCTCCCATCTCTTATGTGTCTCCCTTTCGGTCTTTTCCCTACAGACTTTAACTCTCATTCTGCTTCAGATCCTTTTCTCCCATTCGCATTATGTATCCATACCATCTCACCCATACTTCCTTTACTATCTTGTGTACTCCCTGAAGCCCAACTCATTCTATTGATGGTTATATAAGAGGGTAGTCAGTTGGTTGTTTCATCAGACTTTTCCCCCCAGGGGGATAGAAAGCATATAAAAAAGAAAGTGTCCTATTTTCAGTTCCTCCTGATGCGCCAACACTTACTGTGGTGGCTTCATATGCTGACAGTTTGCAGCTTCAGTGGACTGATAACCACAATGGAGGAAGTCCCATTCTCGGTAAGACAATTCAATAACCTCAAATACTTATCCAGGAGACCCTGGTTTGATTCCTGACTGTGTCTTAAATAATCGTGTTTGTGTATGGCACTGTATTAAGTAGGTCACATTAGGTGTGATAAAAACAAGAATAGATTTTGATTCCAAAAAATCTGATTCTAGGCTTTTAGTTTTGATTAAGCTAAAAAAAAAAGTTACCAATACCTAACTATCTGCCTCTAAAGTAAATAGTCTTAACAAATTAACTAGTTGCTATTAATGTTTAGATGAACATTTGCTCAAAAGCAAATATTACATTAATATTTAAGTTATAAGCTTCCAAACAAATATTTAAAACATAAATTTACATCAAATTTGCATTCAAATTTTTTCTGGTTCCAGTTAGACTCCCTGATGGTAACTAATTTTTTTTTCTAAAGGGTTTGATTATAACTCTCATGCATTTGGTTCGGTTAAGTGTTGTTGAGATTTTACTTTCTCACTATCTTACAGATAGAGAATGTATTGTGATCGTCAAAAAAATCGAAATCAAGATTTTGATGAATTTTGATATTTCATGATCCCCAAATCCAAAAAAGTGGTTTTTGAATTTCCGTCTGTCTGTACCTCAGAGTAGAGCCTAAACTATTTTACTGATCGGGCTAAAACTTGGTATCTAGAGTTTTCGTAGGGTTGCCCCGAAGGGTTTTTGGAATTGTATATCTAACCCTAGAATTAAGGGTAGTTTACTAAAGGGTGAAAAGAGAAAAATATCGATTTTACCGAAAATCGCCTCTAACGATTTTGATTAAATTTAATTTCTAAGCATTGATCTATATTATAAACAAAATGGATACTCTTATTTTTTCAGCAAAATGACTTTAAGGGTTTCGGTCTGGTGTATAGATTCTCATTTTTTATCATATCTCCGAAACTATTTATATTTTAAATATATTTTAACTTTTCGACCGTAAAAAAAAAACGAGATGTTGATGGATGTTGACGTTTCATACCCCCTCTCGCCCCCCGAACCCTAAAAAGTGTTCTGTCTAACCCTAAAATTAAAAGAAGTTTAATAAAAGCGAAAAGAGAAAACATCGATTTTCTAAAAATCATCTCTAACGATTTTGAATAAAATTCATATCTATGTGTGATTAAGATTATAAAAAAAATTGATTTTTCATTTTTCCATGAAAATGACTTTTAAGGTACTTTACAGAAGCGGAAATTTCCGTATCACCGCAACTATTTGAGAAACTAAATAACTTATTATTACAAAATTGTAGTACTATTAAAAATAAAAACTTTTATTTGAAAAATATTTTATGAAAACAATAGTTTCTGAAATATTGGCAAATATATTAATACAGTTTTGTGAGCTTTAGTTGTGAAGATATACTACTTAAGTTTTAATGCACTAATTCTCTAATGCCAAAGAGTAGGTAAATAAGTAAGGCTCTCAAAAAGTTTATGTTCTTTTTCCTTTAACCTCTTAGGGGAAATGTTCATACAACAATGATCAATCTCTATAATTTTAGACTCAATAATAAATATTTGCCTTTTTTATTGGTCAAAATGTATAAATGAGGAATTTAATAAAAATGTGATAACCATAAGATGTGCAATCCCTAATAAAATGTCAAAAATAGCTTGGGTTTGATAGTGTATACTATATTGTTTCGCATATATTATGAGTTTTGGGTAAATATCTCCATTTTCAAACAATGGTGTGAGAAAGTCCGTGTGGAGTTCCGTACCATTTATTTCCTATGTTGGGGTTGAACCACCAATAAGCAGTTATTGAGCTCTAAAACAAATTATAATTCAAAATTGTGGAGGAACAATTATATATTTTTTTAAATCTCAAGTCTGATATTTTTTTGAATCCTCCAATCTCAAATATCCTTAAATATTCGAGGGTTTGAGGGGTTTAGGATCCCATCCCTACCCAAAATTATGGTGATAAAAAATAGTAATAACATTGCAAAGCGGGATCTCCTGGAAAGCCATAGCAACCTCACTAGAGATAAGCTACCCTGATCTTTAACTACCTCCTCTCCATTAAAAGCGGTTAGGTGAGTTTGTTTCAGTCATTATTTCTTAGACATTTCTTTTACCAGGATGAATTTTGAGAAATTTTTTTTAACAAAAGTGGGTTTGATTTTAGGTATTGTAATTAATTAAGAATGGGGCCTTTGAGTATTTGAATCCTTAGGAATAACTTAAAATTCAAGGATTTGAAAAAATATGTCATATTCAAGAGTGAAAAATAATTTTAAAACAACTATTTTTTCCTGAGAAAATAAAAAATATTGAGATGTAAGGATGAGATGAGAAAACTTTATTTGAAAGTACAAAAATGTAAATCATGTTTATTAAAGTAACTATATAATGTATAGAGTGCTTAAGTTCATTTTTGACATTTGGGTTGGCGCCTGCTTTGGATTATCTAATAGTTGATTCATACACTTAAGATAGAGCTCAACACATTTAAAATGCAATTAATAAAATAGTGATAGTTGCAATTTATACAATTTGTAATTTAATTTTGTTATATCAAAGTATGATATGGAAAAACAAAATGTAAAACCATAACATTTCTTAATGAAGGCTGTTTTCAAGGGGAAAATTGCGGCCTATTTTTGAGTATTTACAATGTTAATAGAAATATTAAGTTCTCAGTTTGGTTTGTAAATTTCTTAAGGATGTTATTTGATTTTTAATTTTTTCCAAATTTCTCAAATTTTAAGATATTCATTTTTAACTTTCAAGATGAGATTGAGATATTGTCTAATCTCACATATCCTGATTCTCTATAACTGTACCAGGTTATGTGATCAATTACAAGCGAGACCACGGTGACTGGGAGGAGCTACAGATAGAGGCTCAATCTGACTCTCACATGCTGCACAACTTGTGGTGTGGTACCCGATATCAACTGTACATCACGGCCTTTAATAAGATTGGCACTGGTCTTCCATGTGACATAGTCAATGCTTATACCAAGGGCACAGGTCAGCAAATGTGACAACTTTAGTTACCACTAATTTATAGGATAGCTGTTACTCAAAACGTTTAATAGTAAAGCCAGTTAGAATCAAACTTAAAGATATAATTTTATATTAAATGATATAGTTAACAATTGCCATTTTGGTAGCTATAGAATGTCAAAACATAAATATGATTTCAAAAAACAAAATAGTTAAGTATAAAAATTTATGACAAAGAAGGATCTAAGTGAAAATAATATGTCTACCATAGTGAAGCATAATTATTTTAACAAATAATATTGTGAAAAGTAAATAATAGCTATGAACATTTGATAATATTAACCTACGTAGATAATATACAATTAATAGATATATTTAAGAAAATTATTAATTATTTATCCATATATAATATGCAAGTGCTTATGTAAGCAGATTATTCTGTATAACTTTTAATAAGGGCTTCAAATAATATATATTCACTATGTCTAAACTATATTATTTCATGACTAGCAACATTACTTAATAAATCTTTTGTGATCAAAGCTTGATGTTTGAGTCTGTAAAATATGTAAACATGTCGATTTTTATAAAATAATAGCATGTAAGCCAGTAGGTGTATCCTAAAAAAAATTGATCAATTAATAGCTATTTATGTCTTATCAGTAAATAAAATCTGTTTCCACATCATTATTATTATTATTATCAACATCAGCAGCAACAGCATGACCATCACCATCAGCATGACCATCATTATCATTTATTATTATTATTATTATTATTATTATTATTATTATTATTATTATTATTATTATTATTATTATTATTATTATATGTGTTGTCTTACAATAGGTCCATTACTTTTTTGGTGAACTTAATCCGCCAATGCACCCTGTCCTCTGCCTCCTCCTTCAGCTCCAAGAATATAAAGTTTTCCAAACTTGGATGGTATTGGCAAGCAATCATCGAATCAAGCTATATTTTTGATTATGTTTTCTAAATGCACAGTTCCTGTGAAGCCCAAACAGTCCCAGCTTCTCACGGTAAACTCTACAGTAGTAACCATATGGCTGGATGCTTGGGGTGATGGCGGCTGTGCCGTCTTGTACTTCATCATCGAGTACCGCGAGAGCCAGCGCACCAATGAATGGACACTGGTGTCCAACAACGTGCAGCCCACAGAACGGGTTTACAGCGTATTGGACCTCTCCCCGGCCTCCAAGTATCACCTAAGGGTGACTGCCCACAACAACGCAGGGTCCACGATAGCCTACTATAACTTCACGACGTTAACCGCTGAGGGAGGTGAGACAGACGCTTGAGGCTCTATATGTATTTAATTGGGGCTACTAACGCCTGGGATTGTACTCTAAGTGGATTTGGTATCACTTTTAAAACATCCGCTAGCCGCATCCGTTGTCGCATGGGCTATTACGTCACTCTTGCAATAGACTGGACTGCCGGTGACAGGGAGATCAGAATTCAAATCCCAGTCGGGTGTACTGAAGGTAGTTTTTCCCAAATGATCATCCACTCTCCCTCCACAAAAATGTAGATATACTTCCTATCAATTCTACCTTCCTCATCCATAGCTCAATAGTGTAGATATACAGATAGCCTGAGTAGATAGAAAGATGCAGTGCATTAAAAGACACATATCTGCTTTTAAGAAACATTAAAACTTAATTTTAACCCCTTGGAATTCAAACCCAAGTTTCTCAAATAATTCTCTGAGGTTCAGGGCCTCACTAATCCGGACATTGTGCTCTAATTTTTGTTTTCACTCACTTGAAATTATTTGGTTATTAGTAGCACTTGAACCAAACTTTTAGAGTGTGTTTATTTTAGTCATACTCTATTGCTATTACTCACTTTCAGAAACAAAGTCTATAGAGAGAATTAGAAGGATCAAGATCCAACATAATCTTAGGTGTACAGTTTTTATGATTATAACTTACAATACTTTATCCATGAGAAAGTAATAACTATAGTATTCATCATATTTTAGCATTTAACTACTCTTGTTAAGTACTTACACTATAGCATAAATTATATATTTATTCAATTGCCAAACTCTTGAGTATCTTTAACATTGGCTATGGCCCCCAACAAAGTATAAAGCAAGCTTATATAAAAAGAGTTAGAGCTGGGTGCTAAATTTGTTCACCTCTTTTTGTGGGACTACACCTTTGATAAAAACTGCTTCTTTTTTCCCCCCAAACTGCCCCTTCATTTATGGCTCTAAATAAAACAAGAGTTCAGATTTACAAAGTTATAGGGTTTTTTTTTTTTTTACTGACATACTTTTTAAAAAATGTTATCATTGATATCATCTCAGGATAAAAATGTTATGAAAGAAAAAAAAAGTGCATGGTAATTTTTTTGGAAGGTGGAATGAAACTCATTTATATTGGAATAAGCTTTGGGATGATCCATTTTACATTAATTTGCAAGCTTTTAAGTTTTAATTAATATGATCAACGTTCTATAAAACTTAGTTTGAATATATTTTACTACAATATGTTTATGTTGTTTTGTTTGTGCAGTAAATATATGTACCAGTACCGCCGTTGTCCAGTGATAGACCGGCTATTAGACATACACACAGTCCTGTCTGTTTCAGCCACAGTGAGCCCAGAGCTTGCGCCACCGGTTTCACATTCTAGAGAAATGCCTTTCTATGCTAACATCAAGATCATTATACCCCTCATCATTTCACTAACGCTCTTACCCTGCCTTGTCGGAAGCGGAGTTTACATAACCAAGAAACGTGAGTAAAACCATTCAGTACTCAATATCACTTGTTTTGTATGAACCACAGGATGTCTACCAGTCATGAAAGCCACAAAATTATATTTTGGTCATGAGCGTCACTAAAAGGTTTTGAACTTGGCTCACAATTATTCATGACCTGAAAGATAAGTTAATTGTGCATCCAAGGGGTCCGCCTATATAAGTGAGAAATTATCCTGCAGGAGTTCAGCTTTAATGCAATATTTAATCAGCGATGTGTTATTTTAAAATATGATTCACACCAAAATAAAGACAAAAGATTTCAACAGGGTTCCTTTTCCTTAACAATCCTATGGTTTAGTTTTATTAATAGCAAACAAAATAATGTGAAAATGTAACATTGGCTATTTTTCAACAACTTTTTAAGCATGTTTGCAGAGCTATGAGCAGAGCTGTGGAGTCGGTATGCCAAGCCTTCAACTCTGATTCCTCAATTTTCTACAGTTCAACTCCAACTTCTTCATAAATAGCAAAAGTATATTAATTAGTAAAAACAAATTTACCACAGTAAAATGATCCAATTCAGATGACTATATGGGAAGCTTCTTTGACATTGTGAGTGATTGTATATTTAAATAAATTTATCAATCCAAATTAAACATTATTGGTCATAAAGAATAAAAAAAGAATAAAATTAAAATGATATAGTTACTGTATATTGTTATATTACATTTACATTATTATTTTTAAGTCTGAGTCAGAGTTGGTAGTTTTTTACTGACTCCAACTTCACCCAAAATTTCTTCCAACCCCACGATTCCAACTCCACGGGCTCTAGATTTTACCTTCCTCTATCAAATACAGTAATTTTTTATATGCTCACAATGGAAAATTTTAGGATATTTTAGAACTAGCAGTGAGCCTTCCTATTTACCTTGAGATAAAATGTTTTGTAGTTTTGTTTCCACTCTTTCTTAGTGACATGAGCATAGCAAAATAGTGAAATTGTTCTTGTTTACGACTCAGTTCAAGAAATGAAAAATCTAGTTTAAAGTGTAAGAATTGAGATAGAAAATCGGTATTGTGGCATCTTTAATTTTAATCTTTACAATAATATTTAAAACTGGAGTCAGAATATTCTACAATAGTAGTGATAGCACACACGATGTGAAAATATGTTTTCATAGAATCACAGTAAGTTATGAAAGTTATTTCAATGTGGTACAGTGTGGGATGATCTTTGCCAGGGGTTAGACAAGACAGCCCTCAAATGGGAGAATCCCCCTCGGTGGCCCAAATGCAAAACCAACAAAACCGGGACCAGCAGTACTTGGCTGTCAGGGTTGGAGGACAGCCACAAGCTCTCAGTGCAGACTCAAGCAGCTTCAAGACAGACTCGGTCAGGTAAGGGACCAACAGTACTTAGCTGTCAGGGTTGGGGGACAGCCGCAAGCTCTCAGTGCAGACTCGAGCAGCTTCAAAACAGACTCTGCAGGTAAGGGACCATAGTACTTAGCTGTCAAGGTCGGGGGACAGCAGCAAGCTCTCAGTGGAGACTCCAGCAGCTTCAATACAGACTGTGCAGGTAAGTAACTAGCAGTACTTAGCTGTCAAGGTCGGGGGACAGCAGCAAGCTCTCATTGCAGACTCCAGCAGTTTCATGAATGATTCTGCAGGAATACAGGTGGTGCATATTCCAGAAGCCTAGAGACAAACTTAAGGAAAACAGGAAGTGCAGATTTCAGAAGCTTCAAGAGTGACTCTGCAGTTAAACAGGAAGAGTGGATTCCAAAATCTTTAAGACTGGCTTTGCAGGTAAACAGGAAGTGCAAAGTCCAGAAGTTTCAAGACTGAGTCTGCTGGTAAAAAGGCACGCCTCATGACGCATTTCCTTAAACTCCACCCTTCTCATCCTATTCCTCTAGATAAATTAGCAATAGCCAATAAACTGTAATTAGAGTATATTAACAAAAGCTCCCTTGTTTCAGATTACATAGAAGACATCTGCCCGTACGCAACATTCCAGCTGTCGAAACCACCGTACAGCGAGAGTACATACAGTGGGAACGTGTACAGCGGACCCTATCATTCGGTGAGGGGCTCCTTTGTGTACCATGACCCTAAACCCTCTGGAGCTGAAACCTACAAGTTCAGACATGTGAGTGTCCAACTTTGAGCAGCAGGATTCAACTACTGGTCGATAGATTGCTTTACTAATGCACGTGAATCCCATCTAATCAATAATATGTCAGTTAAAGTGATTTTTAAACAATAATATATAGAATATGTGACTACTATAAGAGGAAAAATTGCCTCAAAAGATTTTTTTTTCACTTAAAAATAGATGCGGAAATGTGGAAACATTTCTCCTAAAATTAATCCCTTCCTCAATCCTACTTCATTAGAATAATAATTGTATGATTATAATCCAAACAGGTATACTAAAGCCCAGGGGGAAAAAGTATTGAGAGAGAATGTTTGGATATATTTTTATGGTGCACAGAATGAATTTAGCGAAATGAATCATTTTAAGCTGTAGGTTAGTCATGCTAATAATAGATTTTTGACTTGGAGTATTAGTAAGAATTTATAAAATGACTCTTCTGAAAATTTACTAAATAGGACAGGGATTATATTTTATATTCTCACCAATAAAAACACAGAGATAGCTGCTCCTGCTTGGACACCTACTTGACGAGGTAAAATGTGATACTTTTTAAGATAATTATTAATGATTAGATGGAAAAAATAATTATGATGAAAGACAAAAGTTTTTCCAAGCTGAGGAATGTAATTTGAGTTAAATATGACATTTCTTAGTTCAAGCACTATCAAATTGAACAAAAAATGTAAACAAAAATAAAAAATACTGATGGAATCATTAAAAAACTAAAGAAAGATTAGATGACAAGACCTGTATATTTATCGGAAAAATAGCAGAGCCAACAATAAACATACTTAAAGACTTTTTGTGGCACATCAAATTTGCATTAGTCAATAATTTACCCAATAAGGTGTCAATGATGATCAAATTGTATTTTAATTAAAATAAATTACACTCAAAGAGGAACTTAAACTTTGGTCATCTGGGTAGCTCATTTGGTAGAACAGCCGGCCAGTGAAGCTGGACAACCAAGGTTTGAATC
The DNA here is from genome assembly GCA_902151455.1 of Timema bartmani. Lineage (NCBI taxonomy): Eukaryota > Metazoa > Arthropoda > Insecta > Phasmatodea > Timematidae > Timema > Timema bartmani. The sequence continues at coordinate 90,440 of CABFWB010002535.1, read as the reverse complement.
CCTGTCTCTGTGTCTTTTTTTATGAATTAACACAATCAGTCTATCAGCATGTCTTTTAAAAGATATGTTTGAATTCTTTTAATCATGTATTATGTTTTAAGTGCTATCTGTGAACATGCAATTATTTGTATCTAAAGCCAAATTAATAATTAATGTATAAATGATCAACTTTAATTGAAATTCTACATGAAATAAATAAACAATTTATAAAATTAAATGTTGATTGAATGCTTGGTGACCTATGTTTTATGGGTTTGTGATATCCCCTATGAGCTCATAAAGTTTGATGGGACTGTGATATTATATCCTGTGAGCTCGTACAGTTAGATGGGACTGTGATATCCTCTGTGAGCTAGTTCAGTTAGATAGAACTGTGATGTATACAGTTTGGCAGGTCTATGATATCTCCTGTGAGCTAGTGCAATTAGTTGGAACTATGAGCTAGTACAGTTAGATGTGCATGTGATATATTCTGTGAGCTAGTATAGTTTGAGGAATATGTGAATTCACCTGTGAGCTAGTACAGTTTAACGGGTCTATGAATTCTCCTGTGTGTTAGTACAGTTTTACAGGTCTGTGATATCTCTTGTGAGCTAGTACAGTTAGATGTGTTTGTGATATATTCTGTGATCTAGTAGAGTTTGACAGGTCTGTGAATTCTCCTCTGTGTTAGTACAGTGTTAGGGGTTTGTGATCTCTCTCGTGAGTTAGTGTAGTTTGATGGATCTGTGATATCTCCTGTGAGCTAGTACAGTTCGGCGGGTCTGCAATATCTCCTGTGAGCTAGTACAGTTCGGCGGGTCTGCAATATCTCCTGTGAGCTAGTACAGTTCAATGGGTCTGCAATATCTCCTGTGAGCTAGTACAGTTTAAGGAACTCTATTTAAAGCCGCAGAGAATGATGAAAATTCACATATTGTGTGCTTACAGCAGCAGAAAGAGCCCGAGTACACCAAGGTGAGGAGAAAAGGAGGTAGATTGAGGGACCCCCATTCAGAAAGTCAAGGTAAGCATCAATTCATGATCAAATGCTACCAGTACCTTAATTTTCTAACTATTAACTGCCAACATCATAATTATTATCTAGTTTGTGTATTGTTTTGAATTGTTCATATCTAATGTCCTGATTTGTTATAATTAGTTCAATGATCAGTCCTATAAATAATTAAGAACAATAACAAATTACCTCACAAAATAATGTCTTGATATAATAATACAGTGAAATCTCTTAATAGTGGACACCTTCCAGAAGCAAAAGGATGTCTGTTACTAAGAGGTGTTCGCTATTTGGAAAAATAATTAAAATTATTTTCAAAAAACATAATGTTTGAACACAGCATAATCTATAAGAAAGTCCAGATCTCCCACATGGGGAGGGATGGCCGGTACCATGGTACCGAGACCGGGGAGCTGGGGGCCTATCTGGGTTGGTGTGTATAATTATTATAATCTCAGGATTTAAAACTTTTTTCCCTAGGCTAACACTAACATAATTTTGTGCCGAATTGACTGTTTATTGTTTTGAAACAAATTATATGACTATAGAAAATAACTCGTACATCTACAACTTTTCAGCTGTAAAAATAAATTATTGTAAAATAATGGTGGTGATAGTCGTGCTCAGGCAGGACAAGTTTATATTTAGCTTATATTGTTTATGCACGAGTCATAAGTGGAGTCAATGAAGTGAGCAGCCAACCCACTTCTCCCACCCTCTCTTTTCTAGTTCTGTCGTGTTGTTGATTGGTGTCGGATGCAAATATAATCACAGTGTATCAGTTTTCTTGTTTAACTTACGGTAATCATTCATCGAAGTTTTAGTTATGTCTTCTTTTAAACACAAGTCAGGGGCACGAAAACGAAAACTACAAGCAGAAAAAGAAGCAATTGGTGATCAAAACATAACTTTTTTTTTAATCTGAGAAAGCTAGTAGGCAAACGTTCATACATGATGTTTTGCTTGCAGAACCTTCCACGAGTGGCACTACAGGCACAGAATTGGGAGCAGTGTTATTGCAGGAAGACAAAAACATTAGTGAGACTGTTTAAAACCAGTGGTGAAACGTGTACAAAACATAAGGATAATATTAATTTAGATATTCTCGACTTAAAAGATTCTGTTAGGGTTTCCCTACATAGCTATATTACATTATATTCATATTGGATCATGTAAATAGGGTTTCCCTAGAGAGCTATATTACATTATATTCATATTGCCTGTCTTATTTTCTGTATTTGTTTTTTATGTTTATCGTTCCTTTTACATGTTCCTATTTATAATTTTTAATTCACTTAATAATTCTTGTATCGAGAATTTTTTTAAATGCATATATTTTGGCCTCAAAAACTTAGAAAAATCAGAGAATTTCAAAACCTGTAAAGTGTATCAACCCTGAATATTTTGTTCACACAGAAAAAGGTATTATACCATGTAATTGTAAATCACTGCGATAAAATTATGTGTAACTATAAAATGTTAAACAATTACTAGTTTAACTAATTAAAACACTTGACTCCCTCCTCCTTGAACCTATCAGCATTATGCAATTAATGAGTGCTTGATAACAAATAATTACTCATTAGTTAGCAGGGGATACATCAGTCTAAGGGACAAAGAACGGCTGCTAACACTGACTCGACAACTGTTTCAGAGTCGGACAACCTGGGGAGCACAGATTCAGAGGTCAAGAAGATTTTAACTCTGCACCTGCCTATTTCAGAGTACGATACCCTGGGCAGTGATTCTGAGGGCGAAACTCCAGGAGGGCAAGTGGCCGCCAGCCAGGAACTGGTCTCCTTCAGGCACAGAATGGGCCGGGGTGAGTTTACAATTCTCAGTTTCAAGACACCTGACAAATATTGAACAACATGAGCATACACTTATTGCTTAGAAATTTGTTTTATTCACCTAATATGAAAAGAGTTTTTACAATAATAATTTATTACTATGTCTGCAAGGTAATGAAACAATAAAAATAAAAATCATATATTAAGTAAAGTCTATATTATGTTAACTAAAAAATTAAATTGGAATGATTTCATATCAACTTTTACTAGGATAATATGCTAACTAAACAACTCCATGAAATAATATTACAGAAAGAATGTTTTGAATTATTCAAGAGGGTTTGTACCATTGAATGTATTTCAATATTTCTTTAGTTAAACATTCATAGGTTTTCTAATTTAAAAAGAAGGCTGAAGTTACAAAAATAGTGTCACAAACATGTTTGTTTTTTCATTTTGTCTTAATACCCTTTTGGACTGTACACACGTATATTAATTATGCTAATGGTCTAGGGCTAAGAAGAGTATAATGTGAAGTAAATGTATCCACAAAAGTGTGAAGAGAGAGTGGCAAACAATTTAAGAAAATTATCCTCAGTATGTCATCATCATCAACTGTTTTCAGCTGTGGTAGGGTCAGTTTAGTAAAATGCCTCCATCTTCCTCTATCCTTCCACCATTCTTCCTCCATGCTTCTCCTCTCACTTGAACACTTTCTGTTATCAGCTCCTTCCATCTCTTTCTTGGCCTCCCTTGTGGTCTTTTTCCTACATGCTTCATCACCAACATTTTCTTTGGCATCCTCTCTTTTCCATCCTCATTACATGCCCATACCATCTCAATCTTGCTTCCATCTCATGTACTCACTGTACCCCCATTCTTTCCCGGATAACTTCATTCCTAATCTTGTTTCTCCTCGTGACAACTAACATGCTCTTCACAAACTTCGTTCCCATGGCCTACACTTTGCTAGTCTCTCTTACATTCAATGTCCAAGTTTTTGCTGCATATAATACAATGGGTACAAAGTAAGTCCTGTACAACACTTCCTTACACTTCAAGGGTAATTTTACTTCTCCATATCAGGTTTCTTACACACCAATAAAACTACTCTCCCTGCTGTTCTCTTCTCATTAGATCCTCTCTACTTCCACCTTTCTTCTCAATCACGCTTCCAAGGCATTTTACGTTCTGTACTTTTCTCAGCTCTACTCCATCCATCTTTATAGATTCACTAGGCCTTATCCTCTTCCTTGTTTTTACCATCACTTCACACTTTACCATGCTAAATTTCATTCCAAACTTTTTTACTTCCTCATTCCATTCTTGTAGTTGTTCCTGTACTTCCTCTGCCTTCTCTCCCCATACCATCAAGTCATCAGCAAACATCATGGCTGGCAGCATAGCTGGGAATCATAGCTGGGAATCAAACCCTGACATAATAATCAAAGTTGTTATGCACCTGGAAAGTTAGTAGAAAACAGATAATTACCACCAAAAANACCCTGACATAATAATCAAAGTTGTTATGCACCTGGAAAGTTAGTAGAAAACAGATAATTACCACCAAAAAAAAAAACTGGAAGATTTGTGAATCCAGGGACATTTAACTGCACACTTTAGATAGTAAGAAGTGAGAGTAAAATCTAACTGAATAACTAAGCACACTAATTCTAAAACATGTCTTACTCCCTTTAGCCCTTCCTCCAAACATTGGGTTGTGTAATGACCGTCTATGTTTCCCTATAAAGCTTATATCATCCTATATTAAACACCAATTACATCATCACAATAATCAGTTCTATATAAAATAGGTACTTCTTTTGAAAAAATCGAAAAACATATGACATTTTGTCATGAGAAAATAGTGGCAGCATCTGTATACTAGTTTTCAAGTAATGTACACAAATAAAATATGGAGACCAAAACTATTACTATGTATAGATCTTACCCAAAAATAAATAATATGGCATATTTAAAAAAATACAAAAAAAAACCCTAATTTATAACTCATATTTAATTGACTAGTCTTAGTTTAAGGGTTCTGTCTTGGTCAAGAAAGTTAAGGGTTCATTCTTAATATGTGTCCTACCTACTCATCATCATGAATTGTTTCCAGCCTGTGACCGGGTCAGTTTAGCAAAATGCTGCTATCTCCCCCTGTCCTTCCAACACTATTCCTACATTAATCGCGGCCATTCTTCTCCTCTCACTTGTACACTTGCTGTTGTTTTCTGCTTTCATTTCTTCCTTGGTCTCCCTTGTAGTCTTTTTTCCCCCTAACTTCAACTCCCTCATTCTCCTTCTATCTCATGTAACCCTTGTAGCCCAACTCTTGCCCATACATCTTAATTTTTAGTCCTATTTCTCTTGGTGCTCCTCAAAAAATTCATTCCCATGACCCCAACCTTCCTTGACTCACTTGCAAACAATGTCTAGGTTGCTGTGTCCTATGTAACCATGGGTAAGAAATATGCCCTATACAACACTTTCTTACATTTCAGGGGTTAATTCTCCTTCCTGTAGCAACTCCCCCTGCTTTCCTCTTATTATTAGATCTTCTTTGCTCCCACCTTTTGCCTTAATCATATTTACGAGATACTTTAAGCTCCTTACTCTTGAAAAATCTACTCAAATCAGCTTTTAAACCTTTCTAGGCCTTATCCTCTTTATTGTCATCACTATCATTTCACTCTTTGCCTTGATAAATCTCATCCCACACTCTTTTACTTCCTTGCTCCATTCCTGTAGATGTTCCTGTACTTTCTCTTCCCTCCCCCCTACCCAACTCCCCATAGTATCACATTATCTGCAAACATCAATGCTTTCAAATTATCCTTCCCAAGTTTCCTTGCCCCTCTATCCATGACCATTTCCATTATCTTTATAAAAAGTAGAGGTGAAAGGACACTCCCCTGCTTGACTCAAATTTTTAGTTGAAACCACTCTTTCCACCCTTTCTTTGTCTTTACACAACTAACGTTATCATCATACATGCTCTTACGCCTCATCACCACACCTGTTTCTACTCCAACCTCCTCCATAACTTTCCATACTTTCTTTCTATTCATACCATCATATAAATTTTTCACGTCCATGCTCGCAATAAATCAGTCTTTCCCATATTCATATTTTTCCTCCAACAGTTGTATAGTCATTAATATTAAATCTATCATTGACCTCTTCTCTCTGAATCCATGTTGATCCTCGCTACAACTTTCCATTATAATTTTTCTCATCCTCCTTTCCAAAGTCTTTTATTAAATGTTTGCACAGTGACACATAATCGTTATTCCTCTATGAGTTTCACAACTCTTACTATTTTTATTTATTTATTTATTTATCACCATATCTTACTACCCATTCTGGTTATACGCTTATGTAGTAATTACGCTAATGGGTTAGGAACTGGGAAGGTTGAATGTAGATGAAATTAACCCGCATTTGTGTGGAGGGAGAGTGAAAAACCATTAAGGGAAAACCACTCCCAGTTCAACCGACAGAGATTTGAACCTTGATATCCCCGTCCTCGGCAGTTTAGCTCAACACGAAACTAGTGTGTTAGCTAACTATGTCACCGAGGCGGGTTCACAACTCTTACTATCCCCTTTCTTAAATAGTGGTACTTTGATCCCTTTTGTTTAATCCCTAGACACTTTGTTCCGCTTCCACACTGCCCTTAATACTCCATACTCCTAATGTACTCCCATTTTTCCTGATGGCATTATTTACACTTTAAGTTCATATACTCCTGGTGCATTTCTCTCACTCATTCTTTTAATAGCATATTTTGCCTACTTCCAAGTTAAGTCTGCAAATCCCTGCTCTAACACCCCTTTCTTTCTCTCTACCTCCTCTTCTTTAGCTTGTACCTCTCCTTCCCTGTTCGAATTCAACAATTGCTCAAGTTTCATTTTACAATTATTCTTTACCTCCTTGCCCTTTTCCACTATCCTACCTTCCTCACCCATCATTTTGACCTCCTTCCTTTTCTCCCTCTTTTCCTTTGAATATCTACCATCTAAGTCTTGAAAATCTGCAGGGTTTTATGTCCAACCCTTTCTCGGCCCTATTATTTTAGCCCAATTACCCACCACTATCCCCTTTATTTTTGATAACATGAAAATCTGAACATGAGTCTATGCTATAAACAATACCTCGAGATGTAATTAACATATTACGTTGAAACTTTTAGAAACAACTTATATTAGGGATCACATTGGCGTTACTAGGAACTACATATTATAGTCTAAACAATATATTTAATTAATATTTACAATAAGTTTTCAACTCAAACTCCCCTTTCCTGGTGGTATTCAAGAAAACAATCAATTCTGCAGAGGAGCAGGTCACAGTTCTTACACATCCATAAAGACTGGATGCCTCGAACTGAAGGCGCTCTTTTCTTTTTATTGCTGCAGTTTGCACAAACTTTATTTCTGCCTTCAATTTTTTTTATTTTATGTAGATTTTTTGTTTAAGGTACGGAAACTGGGAGGCTTCTCTTCCTCCCAACTCATTTGCGCGAGAAAAAGTTTCCTATCATTTGCTTGTAAAGTGCAAGTCTGAATGATTTTTGAGTAAATCCATGTCTTGATTATGCTGGTTGATTTGTTTCATTATGGATTATGAAACTGTTAACAATGGCAGTGTTCAATACAAATACAAACAAATATTTCCACCATTTTTTTGTTTTTCTGACCAAAGAATAGTAGATTCTTATCTGGTCGGCTCTGTCAACACTACCCATAAATTTGGTATATTTTACTAAGTCAAGACGGCAAGAAACCATAACCCTTTCATTTCCGTTACCAGTTTTCCTTTGTGCAGGCATACTTTCACTAGGGTTGCAATTGGTTGACAAAACACAAATATCCCTGTTGTCGTGCCACACAATGGCTGCCACATTACCTGACTGCAGTACTTTGCTGTTACCTTTCTTCAGTTTTAGGCTCTTGGGATTTTTAAGTTCCCTAGTCCACTCCTTGTGGTGAGTCCTCGTGGTGCAGCATGCATATGTTTGTTTTTGGAGCAGTATATTCAAGAGCCCAACAGAAAAAAAGAAACTGTCAAAGTACACATGGTTATTTTGGCCTAGAAATCCTTCTAATAAATTTAGTACAACTTGTTTCCCAAAAGCATGTCTTTACGTCTTGCTTCTGTCTTGCCAAGATACATATTTGCTTTTAGAACATATCCATGAGGACCCATATTTTGAATCAACACTTTGTTGGCTTGGCCTTCACGTATTGTTTTATGTAGTGACGACCCTTGTACGCAACCATTGCTTCATCAACAGAAAGTTTTTCCCCGGTCTTATAACATTTATCGAACATGTCCATAATATCAATAACAGGCCATACCTTCTGGAGTATGTCATGATTCTCTTCCCCTGGTGTATTTTCTTTTGTTACATCACTGACATGAAAATATTTTGTAAGAAACTTATTATAATGTTTGTATGTCATGTAATTATGAATTACATGGCATTCAATGTCTTGAGCTGTGCCAATAATCAGATGTTTCTGGCAAATCAAATACACCCATAAAAACCAATACTCCTATTTATGCCATAATTTCTTCCTCAGTAGTTTCATAGCACTCTTGATGCACTTTACCTATTTTTTGTTGCCTAAACCTGAAATATTTATTTGTATTTTGGGCAAAGTGCGGAAAAATGTTATTACCTAGCACTAGTTTAATATAACATAGTTCATTGGAACCTACAGGTAAGTCATGCACAGGAATGGCATTTTACATATATTCATTTGGAACATCAAATTGTAGTCTGTCAGTAAATGTCAACAAGGGTGGTTGAAAACGCCTTACAGCACCAGTACAGTCACTACCCCCATTTAAATTGTTTTCCAGGTCACCATCACTTATATCAAATAATTCAGGATCTTTATTGTCATTATTACACTCAATATCAATATAATTATCATCAGAACTATCATATTCACTACCAGATACATCTTTATTGAGCTCCAAAACAATTATGTCATTTTGTAAGAAGAGCATTCTAAAGCAAAACTAACAGTTAAACTAACAACACTAAGAAAATAATTAATTTCATATGAGATAGACCTCTATAGTCAAAAATAACAACTAAATATGAAATAGTTAGTAAATAATCCAACAGATGACTTAGAGAGTGCCAAAATATGGCGAGCGCTTTCAAGCATTTTGGCCGGGAACGACAAATTAACGAGCGCTTTCAAGCGCTTGGGCCGGGAAAGGGTTAGCTACCATATGGAAACTTCTAGTGAAGAGTTATCAAATAAGTAGGGACATGCAAAATCTGCATTTGCAATAATTTACTGTTATTACTCAAATAACGTAAATTTAGCTTGAAAAGACATGGACCAAGAAGAACTAGTTATGGCCTTATGAGTTATTCTGTGTCAAGTGATTCAATATTTTAATACTTTCGGACTTTAGTCTTTCTTTTTTTTTTTTTCCACTCCAAATTTGGCTCACCTTATGTCCCCAGAGATTTTTTTTATTTATATTTTTTATCTGAAGTAGTTATGAAATCTCAACAAAAAAAATTGTAATTTTCCAGTGACACAAAATTACACAATAATGTATTACTCAATCTATAAATAATATAGAGGCTGGGTATGAAAACTTTTGTAGCTTATTTTAAAAGCTTTCATATGACACGTAACATTACTAGTTTTGAATAGCTTTNAAAAAAAAAAAAAAAATCACACATGAACTTGTATATTTTATCATCATTTGTGGAAAGTTTCATCATGGGATCAAAATTGTTAATTATTAGCTCAAATGACACAGAATTAAACATAACGGCTATTGCGAACTGAAGCAATGTGTTGAAAAGCAAATGGAGGACACAGTAGTTGACATTATCAAAGTGCTATAGGTAGTTATTTTGTCAAAACCAGCATTTGCTAGGAAATGTGAGGAGACAATTTGTTTGACATGTGAAAATGATGAATAAGAAAGATTTCTTGCGATGTACAACAATGTTCTGAGCAACAAAAGAATAAGCCTTAAGGAAAATAATATGGCTACAATGGCAATGTTTTCATTTGCGAGCTAGTATAGTTAATAATGTAAGCATTCTTTATTTTACAATTAACTTGGCATGGAGAAATAGAAAATAAATACTCATTCTGGACTATAACCCTAAATTTTTTAACGATTACTAATTTGACTTGTATCGGCATAAATAATAACATCATCTTTAACATAAAATACTCTTTTTGAGAAAAATAACACCGATTTTATCCATAAAAATCCCTTCACCTTTTGCATGCCTCTACAAATAAGATATAAGTGGTATATAATTAGTTCATCACAGGCACTCATAAATGTATCATTTCGATAAAGATCAATAATTCCCAAGGAAGCAACTTGAACCCATTGATAAACCCGTATGGGTGTAGTGACTAATATTTTAGAACATTGGTTCACTAAAACAAAATATTATTGTCTAACAGAAGTTGGCAAGAGTGGGGTGGAAGAATCCAGTTCTTCTTCCGAAACTTCTCCATCCGGGGGAGCCAGAAAGCCATTCCCATCCAGAAAATCTAAAAGTAAAAGTCAGATGATTGGCAAGAGGCAAGTTAGAAGCAGCAGTGGATATTCCAGTCACACAGAAGAAACGACTTTCAGGTTAGTTATAGAAATAACATCTCATGGGCACTTGCAGCCAGTTGAACATTATGCTCCATTTTTATTTTAAAAATAATGTCAAAGCCTCTAAAATAAAACTTCAAAATGATACATCCCAACAAAACTGCCTTATTCATATTTAAACAGCTAAGAACCTATTTCATGGCCAATTAACTAGTACATTAGATACAAGATTAAGCTTGTACCAGAAAAGTATGGAAGTGTGATTTTCTGAATTCTAATTTGACAATAGTGAGATTGGAATTAGTTTGGTAGTTATTTATTACCTTTTCATTTTGAAATAATGTTTTTTTTATTTGTTGTATTTTTTTTTAATTATCACGCAAGGAAAAACAATGATATTTGAGGATCTAAAAAAAGAAGCTGCTGATAGAATATGTTGGCGAACTCAATTTAGTTAAGGCAATGGACTTGTCAAACGATGGAATACTTCATGGATATAAAATGATAGAACTGTTTCACTGGTCTCAATTCCCCTGTTTTCTAAAGAGGAATACAAGATTCAATGCTTGGATTGTGCTGTATTATCTACCTGACTTACGAGGCTCTTAAGGGTATGGTTCAACTATGATTCTTTAATGAATTCTGATTATGACTGAACGTTATATTCGGCGAGCACAAAAGTATTTACTGTTAGAAGTTTTACCATATCTATTACAACACAAAATATTACAGAGATATCGTGGTTATATTGCAGATATCCTAAATGCTACACACAGTAAACTCTCGACTATCCGCAGGCAGAATATCTGCTTTATGGCTTATTTTAACCGCAGCACTGCCAACAACAGGGGATACGTTTTTGAAAAACGCCGCGTTGATGGAGAATACAGGGCTACTCATTGTTGTACTCGGTAAATTCCTGAGGAAGAGATAATGACAATTGGTAAATTCCTGAGGAAGAGATAGTGATCATTGGTAAATTCCTGAGGAAGAGATAATGACCATTGGTAAATTCCCGAGGAAGAGATAACGACCATTGGTAAATTCCCGAGGAAGAGATAACGACCATTGGTAAATTCCCGATGAAGAGATAGTGGCCATTGGTAAATTCCTGAGGAAGAGATAATGACCATCGGTAAATTCCTGAGGAAGACCACAGGCAAAAGGTTAATGCAAGACAAACTGCACTGGAATAGACCCATGACCTGCTTAATTATCTTGAAACAAGAAGCTGCACACTGATATATTAAGGAAAATACATAGTGGCATAAGGGAAAAGGAAGCAGCTGCAATAAAGCAAAAGACTAATACAAATATTTAAAGTGATGTGTTCATTTTGAGTAAACTGCACATTGATTTAAAGTGTTTTTTTATCTTAGTGCATAAAATATAATGATGTATTCATAGACGCAGTCAGGATAGGTGAGTACTAGTTTGAATTGAATGTGCCACAATCACTTGTTTTACTAAATAGGCAGATTATCCGCAATTTTGTGTTATCCCCAGCATTTGTCCCCCCCATTACCGTGGATAATCGGGAGTTAACTGTACAAAGAAAACAAATGGGAATTGTTACTCATTTTAAATGTCAGCCTGCTTGCAATTTTATTCAATATTTTATAAACTAATAAGTGGGATATTCCATGGATATCCTACATTGTATGCCTTAAATAGATCTCAAACACAATAATGGTGGAATACATTTTCTTTAACACAAAAAGTTGGCTTTTGAAGGTATTTGAATCAACATGACAAAAAAGAAAATAGGGAAAAATTGTAATTAAAACTTATAACACTATTTAAATGAGAGTAGATCAAAGAATTCTTATAAAAATATTTATATTCCGAGCAATAACTATGCACCATATACAAACATAAGTATTTACTTTGTTTATAATTCTAATTACTATACAAATTATTCATAAACAAATTTTATTGATATAAGCTCAGTAGTAGAGAAATTCTATTTTAAAACTTTAAAAAAAATTGTTTCTCTCAGTGAAGTACTCAAATTATTATTGATGTCGGCAATTTGTGCCAGCCATTTGCTCTGTTTTCTATGGGCCTGTATGTAGGATTTTCCAATAAACATATTTGTTTAGAACCTACAATAGCGGGTAGACTTGGCCTTAACTATAATATACTTTCTATATGACTTCCGAGAATTTGATACTACTTATTGTAATGTAATTCTTAGTATTATCCTTCAAGTAGTGGCAACTTCACCCAAATTTATGCAGCCTACACTTGAAATTTGAATAAATAAAATTAAACACATCACCACTATACTAGTAAAAACAATCCCAAGTTCAAAACAATAGTTAATCAATCAAAATAACCATCCAACTATTTAACTGAAATAAAATATTGAGATATAACCGATTTGTTATGTAACCTACAAATTAGTATTCAAATTAAAAAATCTAAAGTAATTTAATTGTTTGTTATGACAAAAATTTGATTTATCAACTTGGAATAATGTATTATAAATAGTTCTGCAATATAATATTTTTAAAAGCATAAATCACTAACAAAAAATATTCAAACTTTGATTCGTATATTTGATTTGAATTCACTTAGAGATAAAAAGTGTACGTTGTACTCACCTAGAAATAATAAAAGCTTTGATAGGTTTAACATGCACAATTTGGCCAAGAGGCAGATTGTAATGTATTATGTTTGTTTGTTGTCAGTTTCAGCGATCGTATTCACCCTCCTTCCCTGTTCTCAGACTCGCACTCGCACGAACTGAGCGAGGCCGAGTGCGACATGAGACGCAAGTCTGGCCGCAGTGGCGCCCCCCCGCGGCTCAGCCGGGAGACTTCATTCCAGATTGACGTCTAGCCGAAGAAGCCCAGCGTACCTTCACAGCACCTTTTTCATCTTCAGTCCTCCTTCAAAAATGGCTGTCTATAAATTTACAAAATGTTCAGAACACATTCTGATGAGGACCAAGGGTGAAAATAAACCAAAAGCAAGTAGAAAGTGTATAAAAAATAAAATAAAACACTAAGTTATGTATTTGTGTGTACTCGATTAATACAAAAACATTGTATCTAAGGAAAGCAACCGCATTAGGAAGATAAATGAAGCTTTATTGTGCTTGAAACTGCAGCAAAAAGGTTTTGTAGGATATTTATTTTTAAAAGATGAAGGAAAAGTTTCCGTTTAAAAATGATAAGGTCAAATATGAATGTGATTAACAAAGCATCTCTTTGTATATTCTACAATTACCTGCTACATATTCAGTGAGTTATTAGAACAAATGCATGAATATATTGATGAGCAGCCAATAAATGTATAAAACTCAAGAACATTCTCAGGACTTGTACCGAATCTATATCATATGTGCCTCGATAGGCAATTTCAAAGAAGCATGCGATAATCCCAACTTAAAGTATTGCACTGGAAAACGATAAGCATTACAATCAAAACCTAAAACCACTATTCTTTAGCAGATCACATCCATACATTCATACAGAATATGAACATTAAGAAATATCTCTAAAATTAATAAGATACTTTAAGGACAGAAATGTCTCCCAGAAGTTTATGTTCATGAAATCTCCCCAGTATCTCCATTTTCTGTAACCTGGCTTCCAAACCCCATCCTTCTTCACATAGACCCAGTGGTGTAGTTGGGGGTATACAGGATTTATTTGTGTATTTCTATTTTAAATAAATTCTCAGTCAACATATAAATAATTTGACAAATTAAATAATTTGACAAATAAAATAATGTGAAGGTGTTTATTTTTCTTTTGTAGTGAATCAAAATGTAGACATCAAAATAGACCAATAGACTAAAATCAAATAATACAAAACGTAATATCGGTAAAACAAATTCCATCATTTGCAAAAGAACACTCAACTTTTACTTTAACCTCCTATATTACAACAAATATTATCTACTTTGAATACAATGGTTCTAAACAAAAGATACACCTAAACAACCTAGAGTTCACTTTGAAATTTCTACTAGTAAATAAACAATAAGAAATGTAGGTTATTCATTTGTTTGCTATTACATGAACACATTTTTTAATCACATTATTTCAGTAGTAACAAAAAGTTTACAGCAAAAAAAATGGATGAATATTTAATGGACCAAAACAAAGAGTGATGAGATGAGTACTTGTACAGAGACTTGCTTTGAGGTCATATGAAAAATGTATTTAACTGAGCCTTTGTCTGACATTTTATTGACAGAGAACTGATTCCAATTAATGTACAAATATTAAACATAAAATACATTTAAGGCAATGCTTGAATTTTAAAAAAACTTTATACTGCTTCAAACTGTCCTGACATTTTAAAAATTTTAATATTTCATATTGAAATACCCATGTTAATAACTCATCAACCCCATAATAACTTGTATGCCCGTTTTTTCTATTTTGTACGACTATACCACTGAATAAAACAAAGTTTATTCACTGCCAATCTATCAAATAATATAAATTAAAAACATTTTTGCTTTATTGTTGCTCAAGGTCTACTTGATACAAAGTGTACTCCCCAATTCTTCCAATCGACGTGCTTCTTAAGTTTTGTTAATAAGAAAACTTTTATTGTCTCATCAAAGAGACTGCAATTATGTGTGATTAGATAATAAAATAACAAACACAAATGAGGTATGAGACTTGTGAAACAAATTGTAATGTAATGTATGTTTGTTGAGATTTCAGTGAAATTTTAAATATAATGATTGTTTGTAAGTAATTATTATTATTAAATGTTATCAAGTGTATTCTGCATGTTATTTTTGCAGTAACATAATAAAATATTTGAAAAAATGACAATATTGTATGTGGAAACTAAATAAAATAGTTCACACCTATAAACAATTCAAAAATCTGATATTTTAAAATATAGTGAGATCATCTTCATGTATGCTTCCCAATGCATGAGATCGTTCTAATATAGTGGAGCTATGAACATGTAGTGTTGCTATTAAGGGTAATTTTCAATCAAGAGCGTTTTGTGGAATGAGAGATAAAGAAATATTTAAATTTGGTGATATTAAAATATGTGATCATCATCATACCTGAAAATGATGAACTGGTGAATCAGTTGTCCAAGTAAACCTAACTGGGGTCATTGTGGGATAATAATCACGATGAAAGAATCACACGCTTGCACTGTTTTTAAACACCCACGCACAGTTAATTAAGGAGTTATATCTACCCACTTCAGTGGCTGTACAGCCTAAAGCACTACTCTTGCAATAGACTGCTGATGATGAGATCATGGTTCAATCCTGGTCAGGTGGATTTTCCTATATGCTTTTTTCACTCTCTTACCCCACAAGTGAGAGTACACTTCCTCTAAATTCAACCTTCTTTATCCCTAGACCAATAACATAATTAGTATATAATTGTATGACCTGAATGGGTACTAAGATGTGAGATATATATATGTGCTACAATGTTAACAACTGTCCAATATTAAACCAAGAACTTTAAGAGCTGGAGTCAAATGCCAGCACAAAAACACTCTTTAGCAATATATACTACCTTGATGAAAATGAATTAAATTAATACGAAATTATTAAAATAAAATAATAAATACAAAACAAAGAGTCAAGGAGGTTTATAAAGAAATAGCCTTTGGAGGTATAGGTATATCCAGCATACTATGTTTGCTAGTGTCATTGAACTGTAGGGACAAAAAAGTAGACTTAGTTTATATCTCTCCTTACAGTAAGTAAGTTATGTAAGTTCTTACTCTTGATTTCCGTTCTCCTCATCAAAGTATTTCACGACACAAATGTATTTTATAAAAATGTTTGTTTTAGTCAACAAATGATAAAATAAACAGCAAAAACCAGGAAAGTGTACTGTATTTGATATAAAATTGTGATAGGAATAGCTTACCTCGTCCAATTTGAGGTTCGCTGACAATTGAGGCCTACCTTGCGGGTTGCTGGATTAAAGTGGGAAGGAAATGGAAAATAAAGGGCTAACTCAGCGACGTCTCTAG
Source organism: Timema bartmani (assembly GCA_902151455.1). NCBI lineage: Eukaryota > Metazoa > Arthropoda > Insecta > Phasmatodea > Timematidae > Timema > Timema bartmani. The sequence continues at coordinate 74,066 of CABFWB010002535.1, read as the reverse complement.
AACTCTTGTTGTGGTTTCTTGATGAAAGAGGCCACTTTAGGGCCTGTAACACTCGACTCATGTGCGGACAATGATTTGTGCAGCAATTAGTGGACCCATTATGGCAGACACCCTATGTGAACTGACTACAGGGCTGAACTGCACTACACACACTACTAAGACAAACAATATTCCTTCCCCCTTCCCTTAAACTCTCCAAAATGGAGGTAAACCCTATAATGCGGGACTCTCCCCACAATGGCGAGAAATATCCGAAGAACAAACAACAAATATAAAATCAATATAAATAATGAACTAGATAGTATCTCCAAATTATTTTAAAGCCATTGAAACGTATCTTTCCTGCTTTACAAAAAGCTTCTTTGACGAGTTATCCATATTAATTATTTTTTTTACGTATCATAAGAACTTCAGTCCTTTAAGGATACTAATGTTACCTCCTTTGACTTAAGTGTCGATCTTTGTAAAAATGAACTGCTGAGTGTTAAAAGTCAGTTTCAATTCAAGAACTTTGGTTTAAGTTCACTACCTTCAGGAAAATTAATAGCAAGTGTTTTATAAGCGATTAAAAAATGTATTTTTATGTTTGCTTTCATGGGCTACACAACACTGGAGTTATAAATAAGGCAAACACACTTATCTTTCACCATGTGAAAATGATAATTTTTTGCTTTCTTCTTACTACTGCTCAGTTAACTCATTTTATTATTATTATTATTAGCACCGCGTCTTACTACCCGTTCAGGTTATACGCACTTACGCTAATGTGTAATGGTAGAGTGATTGTGAGATGAACTGGAGGACCTACAGTTTAACGTGGGTTTCAAACCACGGTGGAGGCCTGGCATTCCACACATTCACAAGTTGTGATTAATACATGTCTGCCAGAGGTGAAAGAAGGGTTTGGCAATCAAATCTGTGCCGATTCCAAGGATTGAACCCCGGACTCCCAATGACCCATTATGATTGGAACATCTTACAAAGCACCAACGAGCACTGATAAAATAAGAATGATAATGGTAAGCGCCTCTAGTGTATTTCTGCACAACTAAAACAGTATTAGTACCAGAATGCCATGTTATAGAACAGGATTTGTTCGTAAAGTGAGTTTTCCCTTTTCCTGATAATTTTCCCATTTCTGAAAGATGGATTGTTTTTCAATGTTATTCATAAAATTAGCCCCTGCTAGCATATTCAGTTTTGTGGTTGATTTATCAGCCACCAATGGTTTATAGTTATGGCTTTAAACATGTCTCCACTTATATTTGAATTAGTCAGAAGGGGTTGGAGCAAATGATACCTCGACACTCTTTAACGTTTTCCAAGGACTTGGTGAACAAAAAATGCTATCCAATTTTCATAGGAAGAACTTTTTAGAAAATTCAAATAAATGATTTGGTGTAAATATAGATAATACTTTACTATATTATTAGTGTTACTTTATAGGTATTTATATTTATTGAGAGTAACAGCTGCAGATCATATGCCTTGATGTCTGAATAGGGAAAAATAGATCTAGTAGCTTTTTTAGCTGTCAATATGGTGTTTCTATGAAAATTGAACTTTACATTCATTGTTTATTGCTTAGAAGCAGAAGAGGTTTTCCTTAGAGATATTATATATTCACATCCAATGTCCATTTTCTGTGTTTGTATTTTGTTATTTCTTTAACATTTTCCTATCTGAGTGTTCTATCATTCTTAACAATTTTCCATTTTCTCCCTTTTCTGTTTTTTTTCTTTTAGTAAGTTGCGTTGCGCGTTTCACACTCCTTCCTGATAAGTTCCAATAAAATGAAACCTAGATTGGGGGATTGGGCGGTAACAATCAATTTTCTTAAAGAGGCAGCCATTACCTCTTTGTCAAATGGCAGCAATGTAAAGTGTGAACTGTGTTCTTTTCATTGTAAAATCCATATTGTGTTAGCCCCTTTTAAATGTTTCTATCCACCTTTCCTGTACCTTCTTCCAAATATAATTAAAAGCAGAATATGCAAGTTAAAACTAAATATCATAACTTATTTTACTCTGTGTCCTTAACTTTGTTTGATTAACTCTCAGTTATTTTATTAGATGACTAGAAAAAAAAAATTACAAATAAATATTTATTTTAAGAACAATCTGGGAATTAGTTAATGCAGATCAAATAATCAAAGGAGTCTACTCTAATGGATTGTGAGGATTAACATAATTTATTACAAGGGGTAATTTGGTCAGCGAAATAAATACATATATTTCATCAAAAAATAAAATTTATTAAATGGCGGCTAAAAGTTAGCAAGGAAAATGCTTGACATAACTTTGTTCAATAATACATTTTTTTTTAAAATGACTAGTGCTAAATGCTCACATGTTATGTGTCCTGGTTCAACCTTTGAAGCATGATTTCCATGACCACGATGCTGCCCATTACCTCCAATTCTGGGATCATGGTTTAACCTTAAACTACCAGCCTGCTCAAGATTTTTCACTGTCCGCCCTCACAGATCTCACACATTATTCAATGTCTGTCCAAATTTACTCGAGTATTTAAAATTAATGAGTCATATAAATAATAAATAATATATTCACATACACAATGTTTACAAATGAAAGCTATGTTCATATTATAGGCACCGTGTTTCACTACTCATGATGCTAGTGAGAATGCCTGCCGCAAGTGTGGTAAAATTTTGAAGTTTCAAAGTGTTACAGCTCTTAGTAAACATAAATAAATATATCAGATTAACTGATTAATAATTTATATTTGGTTTTCAAAAAGTTAATCCTGGTCATGTTCCTCAAAAATCATTTAGGGGGTGTTTAATTATTATGTAAGCACCTCTTTTGGTGATTTTGGACCCCCTACCCCACTTTGTAAGCAAAAATAAGCAATAACCCGATCTCCTGCCCCTCCTTGTCTTGCTTACGTTATATTTGTTGACTTTTTTTTGTAATTTTTTTCACAGGAATAACCATTATTTTTATGCAATTAATAAATTTCAGGTAATTATTAATGTAAAGGTATACATTAATAGTGTGAAATATTCACAATAAGCACTGTTGTAAAATGAATTTAAATTATCGTATTAAAAAGATAGTATTTAAAAAAAAGTTGTACAATTATATAAAAAGATTATTTTATATTACATTTAATTTAAATTATGAAAAAAGTATTATTAGCGAATACATGAATTACTTACTATAGCTATAAAAAACCTCTTAAGCTACCTTCATTCACGTCTTGACACTTTTAATTACTATGTGTCACTGGGGTGACTGGGTCACTGCCCCATTCTTGCCTGTCTTTCTCTGTCTTATATAAGCATTATTTTGACCCCCCTTCCCCCATCCGCATGTAAACAAAAATAAGCAAAGCTCAAACCCCCTCCCCCTTTAGGTGCTTACATAATCCTATACGGAATTAGGTTTTCTTAAAGCAGCTCACTTAACCAATTTGACCAAAGATTTAAATGAAAACTAAACATACATAGCCTTTATAATTGTAAGACAAACATGTGTAGGCTTAAAGTTAAATCATGATCTACAAACTAACAATAATAAAACTTTAGATAACTAGGTATTATTTTTTCAAATAGATGGTACAATAATTAAATTTCTAAATGCCATCATGACCGCATAATGCCTTGTAGGCACTAGAGAGGTAAATGAAAACAGAAACTAGTTTAATCCACAAAAACAAATAAATGAGGGGGTATAAAAAAATTCAAGACTGGTTCTGTGAAATAAAAACAGAGCGCAGCATGGGGTTGCGTGCTCTGGTTTGGCGAGCTGTGACCTTCATATGTCATTGCGACAAGTGGCATCATTCTGTGTAGACCAATGGCTGTGTTAAACATGTTTATTTGGCGACGTGCACAGGTGCATTTGCAATTTTATTATAGACTGCAAACTTGAGCATAAAGCGAACATCAAATTCTACGTTTTACTCGGAGAATCTGAAGAACGGAGACCTTCCAAATGATGCAACAGGCTCATGGCAATGAAGCTATGAGCCATCCAGTGTGTTTTGAGTGGCACTCGCGCTTCAGGAGCGGCAGAACATCAATGAAAGGCGAATAGAGGTCAGAGCGACATTCCACTAGCACAAACCCGGAAATTGTGGACAGGGTTAGGCAACTTGTGTGTGAAGATCACCGGATGACCATTAAGAACATTTCTAACATCGTGAATGTGTCATTCAGATCAGTGCAGACAATCCTCACGTCCGTTTTTAACATGCACCGCATTGCCGCCAAGTTTTTACCCAGGCTTATGAACCCCAAACAGAAAGAGCACTGTACCCAAGTCTGTCAGGAACTCTGTCAACATGCCCTGGATGACCCAACCTTCATGTCGAGGATCATCACTGGGTACAAGAGTTGGATCTATGGTTAAGACCCGGAGACCAAACAACAGTTTTCGCAGTGGAAGAGCCCCAGATCTCCCAGATTAAAGAAGGTGAGGCAGGTTAGGAGTGCGACCAAGTGTATGCTCATCGTTTTCTTTGAGATTCGCGGGATTGTGCACCATGAATTTGTCCCCGAGGGTCAGACTGTCAATGCCAAGTTCTGTTGTCATGTTCCGAGGCGTCTGAGGGAGGACATTCGGCGGAAAAGACTAGAATTGTGGCGAGCAGGCAATTGAGTGCTCCACATGACAACACACTTGCACACAAAGCAATGAAAACACACGAGTTTATAGGGCGCAACAACATGATTTCACTCCTCACCCCCCGTACTCATCGAATTTGGCCCCCTGTGACTTCTTCCTCTTCCCAAAGATTAAGTTAAAGCTCAAGGGTCACCGGTTCGACACCGTGAATGAAATCAAGCATGAATTGCAGGCGGTGTTGTACACGCTGCTAGACAAGGACTTATATGGAGCTTTCCAAAAGTGTAAAAAGCACTGGGGTTGGTGTATAGCTGCACAAGGGGACTACTTTGAACGAGATAGTGGCCAAATCTAAATCAGGTAATTTATTTCCATTTTACAGAACAGTCTTGAAACTTTATGATACCCCCGTGTGTATTGAAATTGATTGGTTTCTTGACCTTGTTATTGGCTTTACAATCTTCATGAAAGAGTCAAGATTGATTGAAATATAAATAATATATTTACTTAATTCTTTCTAATGACTGCTTGGACCTTCGTGTTTTATATTTCTTCATCCAATGACCTGTCAGGAAAATTGTAAAATGTTATATATTTCTTTATATCTGTTATTGATTTGAACATCCTTCAACACAAAAACTCTTATTTTCTATTCTGAGAATTTTTACATGATTCATTACATGGAAATTAATACAATAAAACAAAATTTAAATATGCATGAAACATAAATAAGCACCTCTATCTTTGTGTCCAAGCAATAACCTTCACTTTTGAGTTTCAAGATGTTGCTACTTCCAGCGCAATTTAGATCAACGCACATACCTATATGAATGTAATACCACCCTAACATGTTCTTTAGAACTAAAACTTAGTACAGTAGAGTCTCAGAAACTCGACCTAATGTAGAGTGAGATGGTGTTGAGTCAGTGAAATGTCGAGTTTTACAAATAGGCTTGTATAAGATGCATGTTTATTATGTCATGTTTACTAAACAAGGATGAATCACAGTACAGTATCGAATATTATAGGTACAGTTGTACTGTACTGTAGTATTGTATGGTAAAGTAACAGTAATATATGCACAGTACAATATATTATGTATTAATATAAAGGTGTATATATACAGAAATGCACTACAGTACTGTACATATAATATTGTAATGAACGTTACTGAAATGGAAAACTAGCAAACACAACACTTGTAAAAACACCACTGCAAGACTGTTCCACTCGAGTTACACAAACAAACTGAGAGGTTATACAGTTGAATGACTTTGGATTGTGATGACTGGCGCCAAGTGGTGTGCACATGCTCGTGTCGAGTTACATGGAATGTTGAGTTATCGAGTGTAGAGTTTCTGAGACTCTACTGCACTATAAAAGTTCACGTCACAGCCATTTCATTGAACTTTCATCAGTGATGTGAAATGTTAAAGTTATTTGCCTTATGACTTATCAGTTGGGAATAAATTTTCTCAATAAAAGTGGTGATATCTTAGAGTATTTTAAGGATCACATAAAGAAAGATTCTAACACCATAGAGAAAAATCCACTATACTATTAAAAGACTATTGGTTTATATGTTCTACAAAATATTTGTATAGCTGATTTCCAACAGACTTTATCAATACTTGTAACCATTTTGTATATTTACAGTAGACCCCCACTTTACAACCACTCCCCATACTATAAATAATCCCCTTCCGCTACATCCAAACTTGCTTACGTGACCATTTTATGAGTTACAATAGTGTCTAACACAAGTGGCACCGAGTTAATTGGGTCAACACATTGGTCCAAGCGACTAAATTACAGTCTCTATGCTGTCTGCGCTGTAAGTGAGAACAACTCTTTCACAACTCTCTCAACTCTTTTGTTAATTTTAGAGATGATTATTGAGAAAGTTTGTGATTTGGCAAATGTTAAGGAGTTTAAAATAAATATTTATAAAAAAATATAATTACTTGGTTTGTTTTGTAAATACATATATTTGTGTGTTGTTTTATTTTTTATTAATTTTTGGTATATTGAAGTTCCGAATGGTGATCTCAAGAATGGAAACCCAATTTATGACATTGCTCCTAAGGGAAATAGGGGTATGCCTTATGACAGCTCTACAATAACTCACTTGCTGACCGTTGTTCAGGAACTAACTAGGTTGAAAGAATGGTGGTATATTGTATTAAAAATTTAGATATTATTAAATTGTTTAAATTTATTCAAAGCACGTGTAGCGCTGATGTTAAGTGTGCAGTTTGTTTTTACCTAGCCATTTTATTAACGCTAATGTATACTGTTCAGTTGAGTTTGTTTTTTAATCTCAAAGCTCATCGGTAACTTTTGAGTGCTTTGTTAGGTTGCGTAGCACTCGTTTCATAGAAGACACTACACTTTTAGAGTCAGAGTAAAAATATTTGTAGTCTGGGTTTCCTTCTTCATTGTAGTATTCATCCATTACAATGCCATTTGGATCTAAAAATTTGGAGATAAAATAGTATAACATGAGAAAACATGACTTTGTAAAATATAAACTTTACACTGACAAGTTTGGCTCCATGGAAAGTATCGCAGGCTTTAATCCATGAGGTTGGAGTTTAATGTCTGATCAAGTGCAAAGAAGGTAGTTTTGGTTTCCCATCCTCTCTGCAGGTTTATGCTGGTGCAGTTTTTTCAAAAGTATTTTTTTCCCAGCGTGTCTTAGAACCTATTCAGGTTATAAGCATACATAAAGAATGGTAATGGGGTAGGAATGAAGAAGGTAAAATTTTTATTAAATGTACCCACATTTGTCTGGAAAGTGGAGAAAAAAAGTTAGGATAAGCCAAACTCAGTACACCCGATCTGGATTCAAACTCCTATCTTTCCCTCTTTGGCAGTCCAGTCCACTCAAGAATTATGCCTTAGACCATTTGACCACCGAAGCTAATCCCTTATTTATTACTCTTATTACCGGCTTCGGTGGCCGCATAGTCTAACACTCTACTTTTCCAGACAAGACTGTCAATTACGGGTAAATCAAGGTTCAAATCTTGGTCTGGTTTACTGAGGGTGATTTTTACAAACTGGTTTTCCACTCTCCCTCCACGCAAATGCAGGTACACTTCCTTTAAAAGAGTATAACCTGAATGGGTAGTAAGAAGTGATGCTATTACTCTTATTATTACTATTACCTTCCTTTTAAGCATTTTTTTTAACCAACTTGGAGATATATACCAAAATGAAAACCAAACTGTAGTTGGTAAAACTTTACCTAGAAACAATATCCTGGGGATGTAGCCACCGTCTGGAGCAAACATTGAACCCTTTGGTTCTTCATCATCTTGTGTGTTCACCATCACAAAATGTTTACTCAGTTTATCAATTTCTTTAGAGGCAGCAAACTGAGGCTTCAAGGCTACATTTTATAAACACACAAAAAAAAATAATGATAGTTCAGGTTAGTCTCACTTAGACAAAGTATTAAGGCTGATAGTGTTAACTTTGACTGCAGTGGTTCTCTCAGAATACGGTAAGTTTATACAATTTACCCGCTTAATACTTCTGTGGATAAAATTGTGACTTATGATGTTACAATATAGTATATGGGAATTAAAATACTTTGAATAGGTTCAGTGCTGTGTTCCAAAGTATATTTGTGCCTGGGTGAAATAATATTAATGTAGGGAACGCAAGTTAAGGGCAGTGTTTTTGCACTTTTAATAGAAAAAATATTTTGACCAAAATAAATAAAATATTTCTCCAGTATAAACATAAAGAGTTTAATTTAATTTACATAATGGTATCAACAGTTGTTTAATATGTCAGAAGTGTCCTATAATTTAATAATAACTTATTTTCCTCATTTAAAAAGTCTCTTATCTAATGCCGCTATGCTCATGACAGATATTCAACAACTGTTGATATTAGCATGTGTAGAAAGTTAAACTCTGTTTTTACTGGAGCAATATTTTATTTATTTTAGCCAAAAAAGGTTTTACTACAAAAAATTACAAAAACACTGACCTTAAATCACGTTATCTACACACTCACCTTAAGAAGGAAGCAAAAGAATTAGCCTCCTGTGGTGCCAGATTATCAAGATTATAAAGAGTGTAAAAATAGTAATATTAATTAATAAAATAAAACCTTTCCCTTACAGGTCATGATATAAACAAAGATTTAAAAACCAAATTAGTATCCTTATATTCAAATAATTGAATCTTGTAATTTGAATAACATATGTGTTTTCGAAGTTTAAGAAAAAATATTTTGTACACTTGCCGTGGTTTTAAGTCAATAGTTTGTGTTATATAACACGATACCACAGTCTACGAGCAGCGCTCTGCTTTGGAATTTCAGGAGTAAAGACTAGAATCTTGAATGTTGTGGAAATTGTAATCCCTCCTGTCAAAATGTGGGTGTTTTCTGATCTTTCAGCGCTTAATATGAATTAATATTTTATTCTTACGATCAACTAGTATTGCTCTAGTTATCACTTTCATCCATAGCATTCCTTAGACCATGAACTTTCAATACCATCTACAGCTTATTTCCGATGAATGCCGCCAAATTGTTCAAAGTTGCTTCAAACTCACCAAGTATAAAAAGCACAGGTTGGGAATTATATATATTTCTTTTGAATTGTGAAGAAAAAAAATTGTCTGTAAATAGATCAATCAATAAGCTGTAGATCGACTGACAGGACAGTGAAAAATGGCTCTTATAAAAGTGCATACAGAATATTTTGAGTTGAACAAGTCATTACGTACAGCTGCAAAAGAAGGAAATCAATCTTTTGACCACACACAGCAGATGAAGAAAGCCACTTATTTATGTTACCAGTCGTCAATCCAGATCTAGTTCTGTTGCCAAAAATAATAATAATTACAAGTTTAATTGGGTACTGTTACTCTTACATTTTTCAAAATATTCAAATCGTATTTGTTTCACAAAAGAATGTATCTTAAAGCAAAGTTAACATTTTGATTAAATTCTTTTCCTAAAGCAACTTTTAATAATGTCACATTTTTCACAAATGTTAGATGATTATTTTCATGCTTCTATTGACAAAGTCTGATATTAGTTGCCCGACATTGTTCTACAAATGTTTGTCACACAGAACACTCTTCAGTAAATGTGCTGCAACAAATTTCATTCAGCAAAACTTTGTTGAAAAGAAAAATGGGCCTTAAAAAGTGTTTTGCAAGTGCGCCAATCAATAAAAGATGCTTACGACACAAACACAAGCATTATATATGGTGGTGTTTGGGAGACATATAATTCATGTTCTGGATGAGGTTTGTATAATTTGTATTTAGAAATTATTGTGGCCCCAGGACTTTTTAACTTAAAAATTTCATAAGCTTTAAAATTGTTGTTAGTGCTTTTGAGAGAAAGCTCAGTTCTCACTTTCAGGGCTACGATATTCATAGATGTCACTTTTACTAGATTCTTGGCAAGAAATATCATCATTTTTGCCTTTTATTTTTTTAAGTTATATTAAGTCAAAAATCATTTTCTTGGGGATTATTTCGTGCCAAAAAGGTCTTGAAAGAATTATGATTTATTAATATACTGTACAAGTTCTTTAACTAGCCTACTTTCTATTTTAAAGGGCTATATGATGGTGAATTTTTACCTTACTCATTGCTTTTCTCAATGTCTAAGGACGCTTGTAGGAGCAAAGACTTGATTTATTCTTCTCCTAATTCAGAAACCTTTAATTTTCCTGACTGTTTCTTTATAATGTTTGACTCACAATACTGTACAGATAGTTTTCCTTATTTTCAATTTCTGTCTTCACTTTAACTTTATCTCTATCTTTTTTTAACAATTCCTTGCACTGCTCAGAATTTTTCTTTTTCTTAGCACAGCATTTAGACCTTCGTTTTGGATAAACACATGCCATGATCTGGAAGATCAAAGTAAACATTGGGCTTACTCTAGCCTAAAAAAAAGAATCGACAACAAGACAGGTAACATAATTGTATTCTCTCCTAAAAATAGAATTACTTAAGCAAGTACGTAGACCCTTACTGATTGCATTATGCATGGTAGTTAGTTTTAAGAAGTGATTATTTGTAATTCATTTTTTTAAGATTTGCTGAGATGAAATATGCCTTTAACACTCTTCACACCATACCCGTCGAATTTACGGACGGCCGTTCTTACAAAATTTGCCAAGCCCGTCAATTCTACAGGGTCTTGAATTTAAATCAGCATAAAATCTTTGCCTGTGTTTTCTACATGTTTGGTTAGTGCTAAGCATTCCTTGGACTGTTAGTTCCGAGTTGTGGTCACAGATGGAATTTCACTGCATGTCTGGGTGAAGTTTTTATGACTAGAACAACCTTGCATTTCACCCCTCAAGTAGTTTAAGTTCAGTGATTCTTAGCGCAAAGAATAGCATGCACTTCTGTTTCTTATATTCGTGCTGCATAAACAATTGTGAGGAGAAAAAGTTTATTTGATAATGAAATAGCTGAATTAGTGAATTTTGCTCATGATATAGATGGTAATGATGATACAATAGAAGAATTGACGGAATTAGTGATAAAATTAGTGATAAAATATCTAATACAATGCTGTTTACGAAAGTGAACACTATGCTATAGTTGGCCTATCTCAAAAACATCAACATGAAAATATTACTTTATATTATAGGGCCTAAATGCCTCTTCAATTATGAATAATTTGTGTTTGAATGATAAACACTTTACATATATGCAATCATAATTTTTAATGTATAGCCTACCATGCATTGTGATAGTATCTCGCGGGTAGGCCTAAAGTCAATAAAATATATCTTATAATAAATTTATTTACAATTAATCAGGTAGCATTTAAAATTTGGATTATTCATTATGAGCCTATATGGATATTTTATTGTATACAACGATGCCTATCACCTAGATCTACTTTACCAGCTGATTGTATGAGTTTATTATTTGTATGACTTTTTTGTTTTTGCCTTTTACACTACTTTTAATAAGAGCACTTTACAAGATATCACACAAGATTAAAATTATTCATAATAAAAAAGAATGTAACTCCAAACTGGTATTTGAACTTTTAAAATCCAATGTGTGGCTGTGAAGAAATTAAATTTTTTAAATCCCTAAAATTGCCCAGTTTCTGCAAGTATTAAATCTTTGCCCGGTACCTACTGAGTGTGTTAAATAATATAAATGTAGTATTTCAAATAGTAAAGTCTATGTTATAGCCTCATTTCTTACACAATCATGTAAACTAAGTCCAAGTAATGATTTGATTGATACAAGTTGTAGGCCTAATTTGTCATATCAGTCACATTTTCTATCAGTCACAAGGTTTTATATTAAATGAATGGCACTAAAAACCTACTCCCTCAATTTACTAGATTTTAAATGTTAATTTAAAGGAAAAAAAACACAAACTTAATAGTTTATTTTTGTGTGATTGAATAAACATATATATTTATAATTTTATAATAAAATCGAATTAAATAATAAAACATAACAGGAACAAGTACTAAATTGATTAGGAATCGGTAGCCTATTATGTTGGGAATTTTTAAGTGTCACATTTAAATAGCTGATTTTGTGTTTTAGCTGATTTGCTAAAAATACAATAATAGTTCCCTTGTGGAAAAGTTCTTCACTGAAGTTGAAATCAAGTAAAAAAAAAATCTATTCCAGTGGATTTTTTTCCAGTATAATGAAATGTTTCAATGATAACTTTACATTAGTTAAGCCTATATTTTTAATTTAAAAAAATCTTCTCTGGTAACATTTAAAAAATAAGGGTTTAAGGATAGTTAATGGAATATTAAAGGGTTGATAGTTGATGGAACAAAAAAGCTCACCTTTGCAGGCCCCACACCAAGTTTTATGAATCAACAGCATTAGAGGTTTATCATCATTTTGTGCAACTTGGAGACCGTTATAAAGAGTCAGCCAATAAATGTGGTTACCAAAACCTGCAATGCCACAGAAGTTGTCAATAACTAGTTTCATTCAAAGCTGTAATATTTTAACACATCTAAACTTAATTATAAAGGCCCTACTTATAAACCACAGTATCACCAATGGAACAGAGTTTTTTTTTAATCTTATTTTTATTGGCACTGCATCTTACCACCTGTTTGGGTTACAAACTAATTACACTAATGCATTAAATGAGGAAGGTTGAATTAAGGTTAAGTGTACCCACATTTGCATAGAGAGAGAGTGAAAACTCGTTTAGGGAAAAACTCCCTCAGTACACTCAATCGGGATTCGAACCTCAATCTCCCCATCATCGACAGTCCAGTCCAAAGTAAGTGTGACTCCTTAGACCACACAGTCACCAAAGAAGGTGGAAAAGGGTTGCCCATACCAACAGCTCTCCACCGTTGTACAAGATATTGGTAGTTTGAGTTGGTTGGTGCAATGGTAAAAATAGTCCATAAGCTATGCACAATGAAAGGAACACATCAAAACTACACAATAAGGTGGCTAACAATACATGGTACGTTGTGTGATCTAGGAAAGCTAAAACTGTTAAATACTTTTAGTGTGGATAACGGAACTTTATTATCCCTCCCATTAGAACACACCATTATAGGCTTTCCACACCACATGTACTTTAGCAATAGGTCTATAAGATTTTAACAGGACAATACTGGTTTTATAGGTTTTAGTAGAGCTCTGTCCAGCTGTCACAACAGATTCAATTTGAGACGCCAAATATATGTCGGGTTTTCTTAAGCATTGAAATCATTTCTGACAGTGTGCCCGGCATTTTGACTTTCCCAAGGTGAGAATCTTACCTGGACTAACAGTTGGCAACCCTGCACAGTAGGTTGCTTTAGTCCAATTTTACTAGAAAGAGCCTTATAGAGATACAAATATTTTCTTTTTTGCTGTCAACATTAATAACATGTTACTATTTTATTAGTGTTATTTTATAGTTCCGATCAAAAGTGACAGAGTTAGATCACATGACTTAATGTATGAATAAGTTAAAGTAGATCCCCGTATTAATTTTACCCAAATAACTTGTCAAGCTAATAGAGGTATGTTTGACTAATAGGCCTACTTGTGGGAGGATAAGGGTTGGATGTCACTTAAGCCTATCAGACACTTCTGAAAAACATAATGGGTTGTAACAAGGAAATACACTTTCCCCATTACTTTTTAATCTAGCCCTAGAGTCTACTATTAGGTTAATGCAAGAGAACAGGGAAGAGTTGACATTAAATAGCACAATACAGTTATTAGAATATGTAGACCCGCCTCAGTGGCGTGGTTAGCTAATGCGCTGGTTTTGCATTGAGCTAGACTACAGAGGACTGGGATATTGAGGTTCAAATCTCGGTCAGGTGAACTGAGGGTGGTTTTTCCTATTTAGTTTTCCACTCTCCCTTCACGCAAATTCGGGTTCACTTCTTCTAATTAAACCTTCCCAATTCCTAAGCCATTAGTGTAGTTAGTACTTAAGCATATAGCCCGAACGGGTAGTAACACGCAGTGCTAAATGAAATTTAAAAAAAATTGGATATGCAGATAATTTAGCTTTGTTGGGAAATAGTAAGGAAGCTGTTGTAAGAAATGAAGAAATGTTATTAGAGGCTAGTTAGGGAAAAGGTTTAGAAGTGAATTCTGTTATTTAGAGAACACAGATTGCGAACGATAATTTAAAGATTACTAACATATCAATTGAGAGGGTTAATGAGTTTAAATATTCAGGAATAATTCTAACTAGCATTAATGATATTAAATTTGAAATTAGGAAAATAATAGTCAGGAAATGCACAATATCACTTGGTCAGTAAGTTGTTGACATCTCGCCTTCTGTCCAGGAATGTAAAGCTTAGAATATTACACAAAACAATAGTTTTACACGTTGTTTTATCTTACCTTTAATGAATAAAACAAATATATGGTGCTCGAAAACAAGGTGCTTAAGAAAATATATGGTTCAAATTGTGATGAAGATACTGAGGAGTGGGGGAGGTTACATAATAATGAGTTATATATCCTGTACTCATCACAAGACATTGTTAGGATAATCAAGTCTTATAAATTATGGTGGGCAGGACTTGCAACGCAAATAGAAGAATCTAGAACCATGTTCAGGATATTGACTGGCCAGCCCAATGGGAAGAGACCATTGGGAAGACCTGGACACAGATGGGAGGATAACATTAGAATGGATCTGAACGAGGGTGTAATGAGGGGGATTGGATAGAAATAGCTCAAGATAGGGATAGGTAGCATAGGCTACTTTAAGTCAGTGGCAACACCTCTTTGAGTGTGCAGGTGCAAGAGCCTTGCTTGTAATTTCACACAAAATATTTCTTTTTTTTTTTAAATTAAATAATAATACTTCATAAAGAATCAATATATTTAGATTTTGTTGCTTTAAATAATAATACTTAATACTTAGCACTGTGTCTTACTACCTGTTCGGGTTATACCCTTAAGTACTATTCCTAGGCAGTCTAGCTCAACACGAAAACAGCACGTTAGCTAACTACGCCACCGAGGTGGGTATGGCTTTAAATCAGCTATATGCTCTTGAGTGTATTATTCTCTTTACTATTTCACTTGTGAGCTTTACTGCTAGCGCTAAATTGTAGGTGTGTGCAACCATCTGGTCAGGTACATCGAAAAGGAGAGGTTGTTGACCTAGCTAGCAAGTTTAAAGTATCCTTGAACATGTGGCCTGATGCATAAGTCAATAGCGAATATAGAGATATGTTTTGGGATCATGAGCATAACCAAAGCGTTGCTACCATGTTATGACAATTTTTAAAGTTTAATTAGGCCAACTCACCAAATAAATTATTTACAAATACTATATGAGTTTTTGCAAACAGCTCTTTATTTCATAATCATTGATAACGTCCTTTCCTTTATATCAACATTAATTACATGCAAAACACTTTACAAATAAAAAAAAATCTCTGTAGGTACTGGTACTCAAGAAGAAACGCTAATAATTTTAAAAAACTTGGTAGGCCTAGATCGACATTAAATAATACTATAGAAAAACAGGCAAACACTAAAAAATTGTAAATTCACCAGAAAGTTTAACGCATAAACATACAAAAAATAAGATTGGCAATTTGGTTGTAATATGATACATTGTTCTGCTTTCCATGTTTACTCTTTGGTGAGGTCATATCTTGGATAAATTCAAATGAGCGAATTAAAAAGCACGAAATGTTGTAATTAAACATTAACAATTCTTTAGATTTGACTGTACAGTTTCCATTTATTAATTTGTTACTTGCTTTATTTTAAGGTATTTAATCATGGTACACTAAATATAGCAAAGTATGGTATATATTATAATATATGGGCCTACAATGTAAAATGTTAGCCTAAGTAAAATTATATGTAGATATAGATTAGGTATATGGGTAGCGCTTATATAAACTGTGACTATATAATAGTTTAGAATACATGGAGATGTGCACCACATAATTTTTATGTCACGTGCCGCTAATGCTTTAAGTGTGGCAATGAAATTTCGAGTTCCCCATTCCATACCCCAAAGGCCAAGTACGCTGTCAGATAAAGCCCTTCGTATGAAAATTGGACTATAAATAGTGTTAAAAAAAACTAACTACAAAATGACTTGCCAATCAAGTTTAAAAAGTAGCCCTAATTCTTATTCTAGTAAATGATCTGCTATAACCAGAATGCTCCTTGGTCCTTGTGGTGAGCACTGTTTAACCATAGTAACACAAGAAGAAAAGGTTTAGAACTTTAAAAATCCTGCAATTCTACCTTATTTAGTAAATAAACGCTAATTTTACAAGTAGGCCTACCTCTTCCCAAATCATCTAATGGGGTAATATCATTTTGGTTTCCTGATACTTTATAAAGTAAGAAACTAAATATGGCCCACAAATTTAAAGTGGTCTTTAAGAATAAGGTTGTCATTATAAAAAAAAGTATTATAATAAATATTATAAAGTAAACATTTAAATACGAATATTATGTTTCTTATCGGCAATTACAAATCTCGCCAACTCATTATTCAAGAATATACCTAGACTGTGTGTTGAAATTTCTGTAGAAAGTGATAAAAGTCTCTATAGTCAGAATATTTATTATGTTATTGTGAATTTTAATAGATGAAAGACCACTCGGCACACTTCCAGGAAACTATCTATTTTTTGTAGGCATAAGCAGTATATTATTTTGTTTGAAGTGAAATAATTTATTTTAATAATATATTTTAATGTTATGAAACTACCTGATTTCAAACTTAACGTTAATCTGAATATTATTCAAGTGTTAATAGTATATCTATTTATATTATTTCTACAACGTTATTTAATATAATTCTTTTAATAACTTGGCTGGCAAGAACAAATAAAGACAGTTTCAAGAAGTTTCTTCAGATGGTATCATAATTTAGACCCAAATTCAACTGATTGAAAGTATTTTAACAATTTTGAACTCGAACTGGTGAAAAGACTCGGTGCTGAAAAAAATTGTTTGTAAATAATTGTTTATGTATACAAAAGTACTTGCTCCAACAAAGGTTTGTAGCAGTCATTGATCTCTATAATATAACTGGATGGACATCTGTGGCTGAAATTTTCGAGCAGTCCTTTGCATACCATTGTGTATGAGAGAAGGAAACCTTCGGGTATCTCTTTTACTCTTACACTCATACAAGGCCAAGTGGCATTTTGACATCGTTTATTAATTTGATTGAATATATGAGCTACATTAATGTGTGATTAGTTAAATCAAATAAATGTTTTGGTAAAAGTTTTGAAGATCATAACAAAGTTTGAAGCTGGTGAGTTTTTTTATTTAAATAAGTTAATGCAGGCTAATATATACGAAGATTTTTGAAGGAAGCTCGTTTGGAAGGCTTTATCTCGTACCAGAATCCTACCCCTTAGAGTATTGTTTAGGTATGATAAAAGACCTTCAAGAATGGAAGTTACACTTCCATTCTAAATGGCCGTTTTTGCTACCAAAATACTAATTTATGATAGTTTTATGGTACGAAATAAAGCCTGACAGATTGGGATTCTTACTAAAATTAGGGTTTAGTAGATACGTACTACCTACGGGCCTATAACCTAAATTAGCCTTTAAACGTAAGACTTCTATACAAAGTACGTCATTCAAACAAATGTAATATAGTTTTTAGCTAACTTGATTCATTATAGTTTTTCATTATATTTTTTTAAATTGTAATTTAATAATACTTTCTCTAAGCCTATAACTTAAGTGATAGTTTGAAAGTATGGCAACTACACAAAGATTGTCATCCAAAAAAGTGTAATCAAGTTTTAAGATACCTTATTAATTATATTTATCAAACTTTCAATATAATATGGTTTCTGAAACCACTGTACAAGCTAATAGCCAACTTTAAATATAAGTGTAGTCTCAGCAGACTGTAAACAACATGGATATAACTATATATTTAAATATATTAAAGATTTTATTCGTATTTGTACAGTATTACCTGTAAAACTGAAACGTAGTATATCTCTTAATGTAAATGATTCTTCGGACAAGTCTGGTATAATACTTCCCATTTTCAAATAATAACACTTTTACTCATCAGAGACATATTTTCGCATAAGAAAAATTGAAAGAAATTGTGATATTACAGCGAGAATTGTCAAAATACATAACAGTCTAACTCATTACAAGGCGAGTTCTATTCTGTCAAATACATGTTGCAGACATAAGACATTACAATATACAGCCACAGATAACAAGTCTTTGGGGTAACACTTCTGATGCTCAACTTGTTCCCGGATAGAGAGTGTAGTTCCTCACATAGTCGCAGGGTGCTATCATCACATCTCCCCTCTATGATCGATACGGTCTACGGATTTCCTGGACTGTTGGCTTCTTCGAGCGGGAGTGGATGACTTGGGAAAAGAACCATCAAGTTGAAGTACTTCAATTGCCACCTCTGAAGGCGTTGGGTGAACTGGCAGAATTGACTCTCTTCTTGGAGATGATGAGCTGTTATTTGCCAACTCATCTGGCTCTTGCTGGACCCGAAAACCATTTTCATGAAGAGGATGGAGATACTTTCGATTCCTTCTAAATTGTCCGTCCTCTGTTTGGATTATATACGACCGAGGTGTATCATGTTTCTTCACTATAGTACCTTCCTGGTTCCGGTCGGTGATATAGACTTTTGTTTTAGGGTTCAAATTTGTGAGAGGCCTAACCCCATGGTGACGATCATAGTTTTCTTGTTGTTTCTACAGTTTGTCTTCTTTTCTGCGGAACATATGGTCCAAATTAACTAGTGAGGGAACGAGGCTACTTGGCAATGTTGGTATAAATCCCCTAAGTTTTCTCCCCATCAAGAGCTCAGCAGGGCTATAGCCAGATTCTAAAGGTGTGGAGCGCAGCATAAGTAAGGCTCTGTTTGGGTCCTCGCTCTTTTCAAAATGTTTTTTAAAATTCTTTACTTCAGACTCTGTAAAGCCATTGCTTTGTGGGTACTTTGGGCTGGATGTAACAAGTTTAAAATTATAATCTTTAGTAAACTGGAAAAAAATTTCATTTATTATATTGTTATGGATCCATTGTGAGCCACAATCAGCTCGTAGTGATCCCCGTGTTGAAGGACTCAAGCTCTCTCAATGAGCGCAGCAATTTTAGCCTGGAGACTGTGGGTCTCGTCTAGTTTTTTCTGACAGTTAGGTGCTCCTCGAAGTTATTTTGAAGTGATATTTTCCAGCAAATTTTTCAAAATTGATGGAATCTTTATTATAGAAGTCATTTGGAGTGTTATTTAAGGCCATCTTTAAGCTTCATAATCGATATTATCAGAGGATTTGAAACATATTTGGGGGTGAGGGGATTTATTTAAGAACAGGGGCAAATTATATCCAGGGGCAAAATAATTCCGGGAAGTGACCCCCCAGGTCCCGCTACCACTGCTACATTTCTTCCTATCTGTACCAATATATTCATCTCTACACACGTTTTACAGCCCACATCCTCAATTATCTGCTTCACATACTCTGATCTTTGCCTTTCGCTGTTATTTTTCCTTCCCACTAAACCCTTAACTAACAAATTAACCAATCTTTTACCAGTGGCGTATTCTCTGGGTATGCTAGTCCTGCGCCGCATACCCATGATTAAATGGACTAGTTCCTAAATTCAATGTTGTTTGTGCAAACTTTGTGGACAGTAATGTTTAAATTGTGGATAAATATACAAGTATAATGTATCTATATCTTATTAATTTATAAACTAATATTTGTTCATAATTCAAGAATATTGTGTTTTAAGTAATTATTCCTCCAAAAGGGTCTTCTACGACTAGCCAGCTTATGAAGCTCAGGATCTGCTGTTTGAAAACAGCAAGCAAAGCTAGAGAAGTTCTAATGACCTTGACCAATGTCTATGGGG
>CABFWB010002535.1:20058-46836 GCA_902151455.1 Timema bartmani | reverse complement strand
GTGTCAGCAATTTCGTGTACCCTACCCCTCCAACTCACCCACTTACCCCTTTAAAATAAATAAACCTTTTCAGACAAGTAACTGGTTGAAGTTACTAGAAGATTGTTTACAACTAGACAATTTGCAAGGATTCGCTTGAACTAAATAACGAATAAATATTTTAAAAAATTAGCACCACGTCTTACAACCTATTCAAGCTATACACAGTATATAAAATTAGATTAGAATGTTAATGTTCAGCACTTAATAATATGTTTTAATGTTTTTATATAAAATAAAGATACAAGTAATAAAAATAGTAATGTAACTCAATCTGTTTTGGGGGTTAAATAAGTATTTAATTTTGCGAAAGATTAAGATACGTGACTTGGAACTAATGAATCTGGCGTAGAATTTGTCCAAATAGGCTTATCTGGGGGGATAATGAGATGAGAATGATGAACATTCACACTATTAATATCAACTTCACAGGTGTTTACAAACTTCTATCACTGGGCCAAACACTTAGCGAACTGTTTAAAAGGTCATGTGAAAACATAATAACTATCACAATAGGTAAGTACCTCAAAAATAAAACTTTAAATTCAAAAAGGCTTTAAGTGAACATCGTGAACTATATAAAATCATAATAATAAAATTAATACCAAAACATATAAAAATAAAGAAATAAATACTAGACACAATCTTTACATTTTATTATAAATCTTAACGTAATTATCAAAGTTCATTTTTGTTGCGCTCAGGAACAGCTACTTCCCTGACACAGGAACAATTTTGTACCCGTATTTGGTCGGTGATGCAGCAATTAGGTTTTAACTCATGGTAGTGGGTCCAATTGCTTCAAAGGCGGATAATTTAGTTTTACGAACATTAATGATGCAACGTGGTTAATAAACAAAGTACAGCGTAATGGAGTAATTATTATTAAGTTCATAGTACTCAAACCACGTTCACACTCAGCAGAATTACAAGGAATTGATTTTAAGCAGCCTGCTGGAGGTTTAAGCAATTCTGGAATACCTCTCACTACACAGTCAAGCTAGTCCAAAAATCCAGTAAAAACTGTTGTTTTCAGTTCTATTCTGAAACGGGTGCAAAGATTGTTTATGGCATCCTCACCATATTATGTGACTTTCATATTATTTGGCCACAAGTCAGAGTTCAGTGTTTCAAAATCCTTAAGAAGTTTTGCTTTAAATGATTGTGAAACATTTAACTCTTAAATGGTTCATAATGCTGCTAAAGAATTGCAACAGACTTAATGATTGGTGTCATGGCTTCTCAGTAATTTCAACGCCACGGAATTTCCCACTCTCAGCTGCTTTTAAACTTTCTCTTACCTGCTCTTTCCCCTGGTCTGGATTTCATTGATTCAATAATTCGTATTGTACGATGTGCCAGCTTATTAGCCCTCATCAGAGTACACGATCTCCCTTGCAATTCTGCTGATAGATTTAAAACTATTGCACCACTTTCTTTATCTTCTTTGGGTTTTATTCTCTCTTCACTGGTGGTGCGTTTACTGCACTTGTAATTTTTCTTGGCCCTACGTTTATTTATGCCTTTCATTCTAATAAACGTACGGGTTCTTACAAAAAAAAACTAAAAATTGGTCGATTTTAGGATATTTACTTTTTATTCTGTCCTTCAATTTTGTGAAAACACCGGAACACTGGTTAACAAAGCCTCCATGAAAGTGATTAAATTGTTTTTCCATTTTTATAACACTGTTATCAAACTCGCCCGTAGGTTTCATTAACGATCCCCTTGCTATTGTTTGTAGCCAGTTCATTCCTGAAGGATAAATATCTCTGGTTAGGGTTCTGTACATGCTAGCTTTTTCTGGATATTTCTTCTTCACACTGTAGGCGATGTAGTTTGCGATCATTTCCAGTAGCTCAGTCCTCTCTTCAATAGTTTTATGTGCCGAGTCATCTTGAAAATGTTTCAGGAGGCCATCGACGGCGTATGTGAAATTAACATCATATTAATTGTCAGCTTGTTCGATTTGGGCGCACGTTTAACTTTCATCTTCATCACTATTTTTTTTTAAATTATCAAGTAAATAAAGTATCATTTTTTAAAGGGGGGGGGGTGGATGTAAAAAAAATTGTCTACTCGTTAACTTTAAGTCCAGTGACGTCATTTTAAAAAATAGTACATAAAATAGATGATAAAAGAAAAATGGGCTAGCTCAGTTTTAATATGAATGCAACACTTTGGGCTCAAAATCGACATTTATATTTAACAGCAAAATAGTTATCGTGGGGTAAAATAAAAACAAAAAAATAATATAGAATTAAACATGAGACTCTCAGGACTTCTGGGTCAGGTTGGAGATAAATAATACCTTAATTATTGGCCCTAGTCAGCAATGGACTTACCTTGTGCACAACAACACTAATCTCCAATGTTGGCATCCCTGGGAACTAATTAGAGATGAGACATAGCTAAGTAGGTGGTTACTCTTTGGAAGATAACAATACAAAATTATAACAGATGATAGTTAATAATGGTCCTAAGATATAAATGTACAACACAATGAAGCTGAATTGTAGAATTTATATATATAATTTTGGTAAAATTTAAGCTTCAAATAGCCCTGCCTAATAGACGTTTATTAAAATACAAAGTTAAAATTACATTTTATATAATATGATAATTGTCTGTATTATTCAGAGTGGATGCATTATTTTTGTTTTGTTTGGATATAAGTTATAACAAAATAAAATAATATAAATATGTTTAGAGTCAGATTTAAGCGGACTTATTAAACAAGCAAATATTTAATAAAACAATTTTAAATCCTTTAAATAAATATATATATATATCTTATATGATCAATTACCTCAATGAGGTTAGTCAGTGAACACTAAAACAGTGTATACTAAATAAGGTTATTGCATTTTGTCGCATGACTCTAGCAAAAGTTTCATTTCCAGAGTCAATTGTTGAACCAGAATATTACGTCTAGAATAAAAATTCCAATGTCGGCGAATTAAGTTAAAATTAATGTTAATCTTTGAATTTGAAACAATAAATGTTTAAAGGTGAATGAAGTCTGGTCTAAATTATAGTATAAACCAAAGGCTGAACTACAATTATTAAAATTTGTGTTGATATCACCTCATGTTAATGGCATCTTGTATGTGGTCTTCGGCGTTGAAGATCTTAGTGGATCAGACAAGCTCACTTACAAGTCATAGTCGTGGTCTGGAAGTTATTAAAGCTGTCCCAAGTCTTTGTTTCATCTTTTACTGTCGTTTGGAACACCTTTTTGTGTAGTTAGCACTAATAAAACTTGTCATTATTACTTTAATTAATTAAAATAAATTTACACAATTCTGTTTCCTTTGGGATCCAAGATGCAAGGCCCAGATTCTTCTTACATCTCCCGCCTCTCAGCATTTCTAATCGAGAACAATCAGTTTAAAACGAATATAATGAGATTTAATTAAAAGTAGTTTAATGTCATCTGGCCGCATGATAAATAAACAAAATATAAATCGACAGAATTAAAATTCTTACACTATTAAGTAAAATGGTCTGAGGAACCGCGTCTTGTGTAGCCTCAGACAGAACGTTTACGCTTAGTGTCTGAACTCCTTTTTCAAATATACAGTTTTCACTGTTAATCACTTCAGCAGCATTGCAGCAACATTAGAGACTTAATTCTATGAGATACAGTGGTGGGCAGAGGATGGTCGTAAAATCGCCCTAGTCCTCAAATTTGAGAAAAGTAATCCTCAAGTATGTCCTGGTTACATCTAGATGCCAAAATATAAGTGTAACCTCCAGATTTTGTAATATATATATATATATATATACATACATATTACAAGTCTTGTTATGCACCAAAAAGCATTGTAAACAACTGAGAAACAAATTAAGTGCGCAGCTGCCATGACACAGACAAACGAGTGTAGCGTCAGTGCAGTTAGCTGCTGACAAACCCATTCCAGAAGTGGTTTCGCCTTGCATACTCAGATGGTCATTAATCCTGTCAGCCTATGACTAAGACCTGCAGTATCAACCTGGTAAGAAAAAAAGGGCATGCAGATGCTCTTAGTAGACTACCAGAACCCACTGAAAAACAAGCTTACCCAGAGCCATTGGGAATTTACTTACTGGATATGTCAGGTGAAGGACATATATCTTAATCCCAAGGGGCGTACGAAACAGAAAGTGACGTTGTATTGAGTAAAGTTAAAAGATTGATTGAAACTGGGTGGCCAGATTGTAATCCTGGCCCAGACCTAAAAACGTTTTGGACGTTACGCCAGGAACTGAACACTTCAAGAAGGTGTGTGATTAGAGGATCTCGAGTCATCATGCCAACCTCCTTAAGACCAGCAGCTCTGCAGCTGCTTCATAGCACCCACCTGAGAATCGTAAACACAAAGTATGCATCACGCAGTTCAATGTGGTGACCAAACATAGACAAGGAAGTATAAGCAACGTTACGAGGCTGCAAAACCTGCCAAGAAGTTAAACATAACCCATTAAAGGCTACAACTCATCCTTGGCCAAACCCAAGAAAACCATGGTCCAAAATTCACGTTGACTTTACCGGACCAGTGGAAGGACACACACTACTCCTGGTAGTGGATGCATATTCCAAATGGATAGAAGCCACCACAATAAGCTCAATGACAGCTGTATTCCTTATCAAGAACATGCGAGAGATTTTTGCAAGACATGTAATCCCAGACACACTAGTTAGCGACAATGGTACACAGTTAGTGTCTGTTGAGTTTGCTGCATTCTTGAGGGAAAATGGAGTAGTACATGTGAAAACACCACCATATCACCCTTCAAGTAATGGGCAGGCTGAACGGGCTCTAGAAACTAAAAAAAGGCCTAAAAACACGTCAAGGGAGATTGGCATACACGTTTTGGGCGTGTTCTTTTTAGCCACAGAATTACCCCACATGCAACCACCAGAGTGACGCCGGCAAATTTGTTTATGGGTCGTAAATTGAAAACGGCTCTAGAAATCCTCCATCCGGACCATACATCACACAGGGAAGGAAAGCAAGAGACAAACAAACACCCTATGCGCCACTTACACCTAAGAGATACAGTGTGGATTCGGGAATATTCTGCCAACCATCCCAAGTTTACTCAGGGCACAGTGAAAAAATCCTTAGGGGAATGTATGTATGAAGTAATCAACAAGGATGGTTGTATACAGATAAGGCATGTTGACTAGCTCTGTCAGGCTTCAGAGTCACTCCAGACAGGCAAGCAGCAATATTCTCAGAGAGTACAGCATATGCCGGCACTGCTATTTATGTGGGAGGACACACCAGTGCAACAATAACCAGACCAGAACCAATCCCCATTGTTGTAACGACACCATGAGATGATACCACAGCGAGATAAGTCCTGGGAACCTGGACAAACCAGTGGGAAAAACCTAAAGGCAACACAAACATGGGGAAGGCCTTGCAAGACGCAGCAACAGCAAGCACCCTGTTTACAGCCAGTGAAAACCAAGCACCCACGTCAGCCACTCTCCTTGTAACTCAGAAGAAGGATACATGTACCACCTATGTTGAGGCCACAAAGAACAAGGTGACCAAACCCTCGTTATGTTGATTAAAAAGTGAAATTAGTTAGTGAGGAAGGAACTGCATAGTTTTAGGGGGGGAAATAGGTATAATTTAACTGTGAAGGGAGGACTGTAGTATATATATTATAATACAAGTCTTGTTGTGCAGCAGAAAGCATTGTAAACAACTGAGAAACAACTAAAGTGCGCAGTCGCCATGACACAGACAAACGAGTGTAGCGTCAGTGTTTGCGACGTAATGACCGTGAAGTTACCCTATTATATTCGTGGTTATAATGTGACCTCAGTTAGCACACACACATAACAGATTTTAAATATTTAACCATATTACGAAGGCTATTTATAAACATTAGAAACCGCCTTTGAAAAGGGAGAAGTTCATCTGATTTTTATTTTCCTTTATAATTAATCTCATTGTAAGGATTAGTTGGTATAGTTTGTTTAGCGCATCATCCTAGTCATTTATATAGTTGCCATAAGAACTTTTCAAACTGTACGTTCCACACACTGGGATTCGAGGGTTTAGTACGTCAAATCCATTGTTTACAATCTTTACAATTTATCCTACATGATTGAACTAAGGAAAGTTATAGCATTTGCTTTTCCAACAGACAGTGTAAACAGTTCTGCGGTTTTCTTTACTCTCTGCGTTTCCATCCCAGCTACAATAATATGCTTCATATATAGTTTATGGGCATATTGTAAGTCTTCTCTGTCACTTTGCATTTCAATTAATTTTATAGATGTTTCTTTGGTAACGCATTTTCCACATTGAATTTTATATCCCTCATCAAGTAGGTGATTCCGTAATAGCTTCAGAGCATGTGGTAAATCACAAAAATCAAAATATTTTGATCTTCACTTGATGGATTTTTCACTGAGGGTTTATCCCACGAGATACTCAAATCGGTCTTCAGTTTTCTGTTTGAAATTCCCATGTCGCAGATGAATGCTGTGACTTTAAATCCAATGTTTTCAACAACTTAAATGGTTTCGATTATAAGTTCCTTTGTGACAGCTGTGTCAAAGTTATAGTATAGAGGTTGCACTTGAACATTGTTATAAGGGCCTCTAATTATTTCTTCACTTTGATCAAAGCAAAGATCACTGTTAACCTTCATCTTATCGAAGCTAAGCACGACATCTTTTTCAAATTTAGTGAACAGTCTTACTTGTGATTTTAAAATGTCGGTACTCCTGCCAATATATCCTGGAGAAATGGAAAATTGTCTAAGACCCCGTTTTTGCACCGTAAAGTGAGAGCCTTGGAAATATTATCTGATGACAAATTAGAACATCTTCCTTTTTTGAAGGCTTGTTGCTGACTTGCAGAAAATGAACCCTCAAATATATTATAAATGTTTTTTAATTGCATTAACTCATATTTTGCTGCATTTAGTTGTGCTAAAAGGTTCTTAATTTGTTGTTTTAACTTGTTTTCGTCTTTCATGGCTCTAATCCTGCAGACAGTTCAGTAACACTAGAACTTCATTCCTATGTTTGGTCACGGCCTATTTCTTCATTTACATAGGGATTCATTTCGTACGCAGACTACATCCTTGTTTGATGATGATTGTAAAAGTTGTTGTACTTCTTTGCGAGCATGTTGTTTTTCTACTCTTATTTTACTGTCAATACATGTATGCCTAGTCGAATTACAACAGTGGTACATATTTGTAAATTTAAAGAGGAACAGAATAAGGCTTCAACACACGTTTTATATGAAGATACAGTAACTCACTCTTTAAATCCCTTATTGAGTCCAATACATCCAAATGTACTGAGCACACGCGAGCGATATTAATGGCAAATGAATCGGCCCGCTTGCAAGCATCCATCCACTTTAATTTAGTTTTATTGTTTTTAGGAAATTGGTGAAAATGAATTCCTATGTCCTTTTGGTGTATATCGTGATTAGTACAAATGGCAATCGCGCAGTACACCATTGTTACAAACTCACATTTGATAAACTACACTGTTATTACACAAGAAAACACACTCGAAGACGTAGCCAGCTCAATCGTAAAAACTCACCTATTCCCAAACATGTTGATGTTTTATTTTTCAGTGGCAGTTCGAATTGGGTCGTTGGGTGCATCCTTAAAGTAAATGATTAATTCTTTGTTAAGAATTCCAAACGGACTCAACTGTCAGAAAACTGATAGAGAGCCACCTAACATCTAGTATTTGGCCAATTTTATTTAACTGAACTCCAAGTGTTGTTGTGACAGCCATCAATTATCTTGTGTTCTTAGGAGACTGATTAAATAATGAATATGTCCACAAATGCTTTGAAATGATTGATTGCTTTGATATCATCAATGGTGTCGTTTACTGTCAGTTCTAGTCAATGATCAAAACCATGCAAAATTAAAATACCAGGAAATCTCTCACAAAGCATTGTTGCCACTCCTTACTTCCCGTCTGACATCACATTAGCACTATCACATGCAAAACAAATCAAATGTATTTTCAAATACTCTTCTGTAAGGCCATGTAACTGGCAACATAGTAAAAAGTAATTTGTTATTATTTGTGCTCTCTGATCTTGAAGTTCAATCAAAGCGAGATTTTTTTTTTATCTATTTCTATATTTATTGCCGTTCTTATTTAAATAATTTATTAGTGTGGAAAGTTTATTTAAGCTTGCGGATTCGTCAATTTATAACTGATATTTTCCTCTCTTCAGTTACTATTTTAGCTATAATTCTCTTTTTAGATGACGATGCTGCATGGTCAATAATTAACGGGAATGGAGAGTTATACCAATATCCAGACCGTTCTTTATTTGTAGTGCCAATAAAGGAGTAGTCAGTATGTGGCCTATCACTCCTTAAGATGTGTTGAAGATTGTGACTATTTCAACATGTTGGGAATGCATCTGATTTATGGTTTATTTTTCTAAATTGTGTTCTAGAGCTTTCGATAATAGTTCACATGCTTTTTTATGAGCCCGGGAGTTTTCATTAGCACAGATTTTTGCTATTAAAGACTTCAATTATTGCTGTATTGAACAATGCACCTACTCGAGTCTCAAACTAAGCCCTTGTATCTTGTACATTCCTAAACTATTCACAGAAAAACAAGTAGTACAACTAAGCTTACCTTTGTCACACTTAAGCTAACTGTGTTTTTTTATGTTACAATCACTTTTATTCTGCCCAAATGTAAGGTTTGTTGCCTATATATTAAAATAGGGGCAATTAGATTAATCAGCACCAGTTTTGAAACCGAAGTTTTAAACCTTTTAAAGCACCGAGGCGCCACCCTGACCTTCCGGGCTCGACTATAGCATTGCTGTTTCCTAATTGGCTGCAGCATAGTTCCTGTTTTGTGTGTGTGTTTGTTTTAGCGGATACTTCTAGTCAAAAACGGCTTTCCTCATTCACTGTGTTTTCGGGAACTTTTGTAAGAGGTCTGTTTTCTTGATAGAAGGGCACTTTTGACTGGTTAAAATGTACGGCCTAACCCTCTAGTTTTGATATTTATTTTATCGGTGGGAAGTCGTTGCGACTTAATCTTGTCAAACTTTATTTAATGTGTCATGTTTTTATTCGTTATAGTTTTTAGTATTATTCCACAGTGAAAATGTAAGTTAAGCTTATTTAAAAATGCCCCTTCTTGAAAATTCGCCGTTATAACGAGATAATGCTAAACGTTGTCTCACTTTTGTGTAAGTCTGATTTAAAATTAAAGAACAATTTTCCTAGATATGCATTTATATACTAGTTATATTTCCCTTCTATTTGTAAAATCAGCACTTTAACATACATTTATGAAACTGAAGCTATATTTAAGTGTACTTTAAAGTGATGAGGTGAAGTATTTATAATTGTAATTATTAGTACCTTTAATCCGGAGGTCATTTCAGCTACTTAATAGAGGATTAGGCCTAGCCCTCTATTCATTCCTTTTAAAACATTAGTGTTTACTTTCTTTTGACATGAACAAAAATGGTTCTAAATTGTTGTATACAATTTGGGATCCTATTTTCAAACTACTTAAGTTTGAAAAACTATCTTCCAGCCGCTACTTGTGTAGATCAGGTCTACAAAGTTAGTGGCAGTATGTTTTCACAAAACAACACCAAGAAACAAACGTGACGGTTTCACATTTAATACCATCATAAATCTTAACCAATTATGAATTCTGTCACCCTAAAGGTCTTCGCACACCGGCATAGTATCGTATACGTACGGTGTCGTACTAGTATCGTATGTTTTTCTCTTGCCATGCTTTTCTATGGAGCTGCGCACACCGACAACCGTCGTAGCACCATGGTAGCAGCACAGTATCGTAGACGTACGGTGCGTGGTTTTTCATTCCGCTTTGAAAGCGGAAAGAAACGTACGATACTGTCATGGCGGCCGTTGCCTACCCCCACTTTACCTCAAAGTAACTGCCAACCTCTCTCTGGCAGTGATAGCTTTCCTGTAGTTTGTATCTATTTTTGTGATATGGGGTTCAACAATTTCTAAAAGCTCACAAAATTTAGCATAACTCATTCTAAAGTATACGAAAAACTTTTTATCGTCGTGGATCAAATCCTCAAACAGTGTCAAAAACTCTCCAAACACTTTTCTTATTGATATCTTGTATCCACTTCTTTTTCTCTGTCTCCAGCAACATAGCCGCTACCACAATGTCCTCATCTGAGGAAGAAGACAAGGTATCACTCATTGTAATTAACAGAACACCAACAATGCACTCGCTTCTTTTAAATGCGCTGCTCTCAGGGGGCGAAGGAGAATTGTAGGGTGTGGTGGGGGAAACAAGCTCTTGGGGCATACGTCGTATCTACGATCTCGGTGTGCGGAACCGTCGCGGCAATACGATACCATACTGCTACCATACTGCTACCATACCGCTACTGTCCTGGCACCGTACGTATACGATACTATGCCGGTGTGCGAGGACCTTAATACTCACTGCAACTTTTGATTCAAATTTAACTAAAACAATAATTTAGAATTGAATTGATAGCTTTATTTGAGTTTAAAATAGTCGAGGAAGCTCAAATCAAATCGGCCCATCAGGATATCTCCCGGGGTCCTAGTTTACCCCTGTCGATGCATGACCTCGAACTCATCTGGAGGCCAACTGAGACGTAGTCACTTGTGTCCGGTATCTCATCTGAGAATATGAGGTAAAATGGTAGTGATACATGGCTCGGAATTTATAGTATAGGTAATTTTACTCATTCGAGTCAAAACAGTGAGTTAAACATACATTTGTAGGTCAAGTGTGTATATAAAATGTTGTGTAATTAAAATAATTATCTAGATGGGAGTAAATCTCTCGTATTTAAATTTAATAGGTGACTATATTAGGAACTATAGTCTGGAGTCGCCTCACTGAAATAAGAATATTTGCGAAACAACAAAAAGTTGCAATCAGGAAAATTGGCTTAAACGTATTTAATGCTGCACTTATATTCGGCAA
This sequence comes from Timema bartmani, assembly GCA_902151455.1. Lineage (NCBI taxonomy): Eukaryota > Metazoa > Arthropoda > Insecta > Phasmatodea > Timematidae > Timema > Timema bartmani. The sequence continues at coordinate 35,819 of CABFWB010002535.1, read as the reverse complement.
TGGTGGGAAAATGTTTATTCAAATTGTACAGTTTATATTAATAATGGTGACTCATTGGGTGGCAAGTTGCTCTCATATTAATAAAATGTGTAATAAAATATTTTCAATCGATTTGTGTTCATGACGCTATCTAGTTCTCATAGATGTGATAATAATACCTAACTAAAATAAAAGTTTTACATGTCTCATTGTTTCTTCAATCCAACCGATATATGAAACTCACGCTAATTATTTAAGGATATTGGATGGTTAAGGTGCATTATTATTTATGGAAATGCATTCATTATTTGCCTGAAGATGGTGAAAGTTACTGTACGTTACACTATGGTAAAAATATACCAAATTTACCCATCAGGGATTTGAGCTATAGTATGATTTTGGTAGGAAGAACAGTAGAAGTTAGTTACTAAAGTTACTAAAACCATTTTAATATATTCATACATAAAGTCATGTTATCTGCAGCTGTCACTTTTGATAGATATTATTAATACCTATAAAATAACACAAGTAGTATAAAGAAATGTTGTCAATGTCGGCCGCAAACAAATATGTTTGAATTTTCTCTACTGTTCTTCCAACCAAAATCAGGGTATAGATCTAAATTTACAGAAAATTAGCTGAAGAATTGGCACTGAGGAATCCCCGCCGCAAATAGGCTAATATTGTGAATAAAATAGCACGCACAAAATATATTAATTTTAAACTTCCTTTATTTATAAGTATACCGTGTAATGGACTTCTTTGAGATATTACCGTGTTTAGAATGTTTTCTAATGGCTGCACTCTTTTTCTTTTTCTTTTTAGAGATCTCGCATCTCAAATAATGTCCAAATGGATCTGTACTTGAAGCAGGAGTTTACATTCTTCACTGGCAGGTGCGTGAGAGAATTGTTATTATTTAATATTATATTTACGTAGATTTATTTTTGTTAGAGATGTAAAAGTAGCGTATCTTTTATAAAAATACACTCCATTCACCTTAAAAGGTAGCATTCTTACCTTGATGGACTACACTATAACCCTATTTTATAAGCTGCACCATAGTAGAATAATGTAAGGTAAGCCTGCTACCTTTCAGGATTAACCAAGGCTATACTCCACGGTTGCCGTAATTTGTCATGCATCAGGTTAAGATTATGAGGTTTATTTGTTTGTTTTTGTTAAATATTAAATAAATCTACCATCTAAATATCATCACAAATAAACGGTTTTTTATTTTGTTGCAGTTTTTTGGTATGTAGTTGAAAGTTTGTTTGAGGAAATACAATGTAAAATGTAAACAATCTAAAACTATCGCATAAGCACATCATAAGAATTTTATTTTATAATAATATGTAGGATGCAGTGGCTTACCATACCATTTGGAGCAGATGGTGAGTTCGAACCTAGGACTTGTAGCTATAGGGGACTATTTGTGATGAGAAAATAATTTACATTTTACTTTTTGTTATTATGTTAAAAAATATATAATTGATTTTACTAGATAGAAATTTATAATTTTTATGCAATTTCATATTTCACATTTTTTAGTAGTTAGGTTGGTGCAATCAGACTCCTTCCATTTATTTGTATAGCTATGAGGGGATTCCCATCTTAGTGTATACTGTATACTGTATAGCAGCTTTGCGCTAGGGATGGGAAAAACTGCTCCTTTAGTGGAGCAGGAGCAATCTGTTACTGCTCCACCACTGGACCTGTTCCTTTTTGTCACAGTTATTATATTTTTACCTACTCACAGCATATTTTTTTAGCACCATGTCTACTGCCCGTTCTGGTTATACGCATTTAATCATTTATGCCAATTACGTCAATGTGTTAGGGATGAAGATGGTTGAATCTAGAGGAAGTGCACCCACATTTGTTTGGAATGATAGTTGAAAACGTTTAGGAAAAATCCCCCTCAGTACACCCAACCGGAATTGAACCTCAATCTCCTTGTCATCGGCAGTCCATTATAGTGCAAGTGAAGCCAGAGACCAGAGGCTGGCAACGCTTTTGCTATCACGGGCTTTATGGGTTTAAATTTTTTTTTTTTGCTAATTTGAAAAAAAGTAAAGCAAAAAAAGTTCAATTTTACATTTACCAATTAGTAATTAGCTATTAAGTCCATTTTTTGAACAAATTGTTTGTTTGCTAAATATTTTGTGGGCTAGATAAAAATCAGTCAGTCAGTAGATTGCTGACCCTTGCCTTAAATAATTTTACCACCAAGCGGGTCCCTTCAATGTTTATCATCAACGTATCAATTTATTGTGAGAATACATCACATACTGTACTTGTATTGTGGAAATAATGTTTTGTACTACGAAAGCTTTCTTCCCCTTCAAAACTCATTTGTGACTCCCCAAACCAACTCCAAACTAGGCCTATGTTAGATAAGTAAGGTTGTGCCGAACCTGATCTCAGCGTTGTGACAAGAACACAAAGCATCCACTTCCTTTTTACTGTACGACTGCTCCAAAATATCTCCGGAGCATAAAGGAACAAGGTTGCTACGGACCTGTTACAGCGCTGTCTGTGACAGAGACGAGGTGCAAGGTTACTTTGGACCAGTTCCAGCGCTGCCTGTGACAGAGAGACGAGGAACAAGTTTACTCCGGACCTGTTACAGCGTGTATTTGATCCGTGGAGCAGTGACAAAAAGGAACAGCTCCTTTCGTCTGTCAGGAACAGGTTGTGAATGTGACGTCAGAGGAGCAGTGACAAAGGAGCAGGTTGTGATTTCACAACCCATCCCTACTTTGCGCAAAGCTAAACTTATTCTTGTTATTTGATCCATGTTATATTTCCGTAAACGTGTAAATTTTAATAGGGCCTACGTATAAAATAATACTGTTTACACTTAACAGGTGTTATTCTCTTGAACTCGTACTAACAAAGATTTTAAACAATAATTACTAACACGTATTGTTTCTTTACTTTATTGTCATTAGTTGTTGGCGACTGACAGTCTACTTGAAAGTATTTTAAAAAACTACTATCTCCCCAGATAAAACATAATATTGAATATCTCATTATTTCTGAAGAGTTAAAAAAAAAGTTCAGTGGAAGAGTGAAAATATTATTAAATTATGTAAAAAGATCTACGTAAAGAGATTTAAAGTCTAGATGGAGAAAAATATGCCCATTTAGTTGAGTTTTAATAACATGGGCTGTATCCGAATAGTCTACTTATGCGGCGTCGCCTTGACTCGTGCCCTTGATAGCTGCATTGGCAATCACGTGACCAAGTGTAGATCTGTCCGAATAGTCGCGAACGATACCCATGCAGTTTTTTCGAGGTCTTGGTCAGAATGGACACTAAGGCTACCAGCCGTGCGTTGTTCTCACAGTGTCTGTTGCGGTGCTTGACTGGCAGTTGTGTTAGTATTATCGTTTCGACTGCTAGAGCACTGAATTAACGTTTTCTACCATTTTAAATAAGGTTGTTGCCGTTCGAATAGTTTGATGCAGTCTTCGCTATGAACAGCGCAAGAAGTGTAAAATCATTAAGGCTGTATCCAAATAGTCTACTTATGTGGCATCGCCTTGGCTCGTGGCCCTGATAGCTGCATTGGCAATCACGTGACCAAGTGTAGATCTGGCCAAATAGTTGCGGACGAGACCGATGCAGTCTTCTCGAGGTCTTGGTAGCCATGGATACGGGAAGGCTACCAGCCATGCGCCTTCTCGCGGTGTCGGTTGCGGTGTTTGAATGGCAATTGTTTTAGTATAATCGTTTCGTATGCTAGAGCATTGACTTCCATTTTCCACCATTTTAAATATGGTTGTTTCCATTCGAATAATTTGATGCAGTCTTCGCTATGAACACCGCGAGAAGTGTAAAATCATCAAGACTGCATCAAGTCTAAAACTCAAGGGTCTGACTAGGGAACCTTGGACTATAAGTATACAGCCATTGGCATAGCGTCAGGGGTGGACTATAATACATACGTCTTCCTAAACTTTCTATTGGACAGCTAAGAAAAATAAATACCAAAGTTTTATATACATTTTCTAACACCGCGACTTACTACGCGTTTGGGTTGTATCTTATACAAATTATGCTAATGGTTCAAGGGTTTAGGAAAGTTATATTTAAGAGTGCCCACATTTGCATGTAGGTAGAGTGAAAACCATTTTGGAAAAACCACAGTACACCAGAGCGAGATTCTAACCTCGATCTTCTTGCTATCAGCTGTCTATTCTACTACGAGAGTAGCGTGTTAGACCATGCGGCCACTGAAGCAGGTTGTATATAGGCCAACTATTGTTAGTTTGAAAACGGCTCCCAAAGTGAAATGCTTTTCACACGGAGGAAAAAACATTTATGTATTTCCCTTCCCATTTGAGACTCACCCTACTCAGGGGTGCAGAATATGTTCAGAGATCCAATATTTCCCCAGAACATAATATTTTCATAAAAAAATTTCACCGAAAACCATAGCACTCAAAATAAAACATTGAATATATTATAGAGGCTGAAGGGAATAAGGATTATTACCTACTACATATTTTGGAAAATTCAAATTTAAATATATTTTTAATCATAGTTATTTTTATAGTACCTACCTTATAAAAAATTTAGTTGTCTCCCAGAAATGGCAACTTTCCTATTTCCTTGTGTGCATTACATATTGTACCTATTTGAGTTTAGATGCAGAGATAACACATTAATAAATCAGTATCACTCATAATGTAAAGCAATGCATTTAACAAACAGTTATATCTTAACAAATAAACTAAATATCTTTAAATTTTAAATGTTAGTTTATTAAATCTATATGCAATATTTTGTGAAAATTTTGGTTTATTTCTTTATACTTGGCAACATTGTGATTTTAACTCTTGTGAAGGGGTGTACCACAAAAAGAGCTTTGGGATATCTTGGAGGAAAAAGGTGGGGTGCTAGTAACCTACTCAAGAAAAGATTTCCATGAAAATTACTCATTCGTGTAATTGCCCTACTTACTCTGACATGAAGAACGCGAAAGTTAATTGATGCACTTACAAAAGTTCGCCACCTATCCATATCTTGAGCTAGTTTTATCCAATCCACCTCATTACACCCTATCTCTTTCTGGTCAATTCTAATGTTAAACCTCCCATCTGCGTCTAGCCTTTCTCAATGGTCTCATACCACTGGGTTTGCCAATCAATACTCTGAACACGGTTCTAGATTCTCTCATTCACGCTGCGTGTCCTGCCCACCATAATCTAAGTGACTTGACCATCCTAACAATATTTTGTGATGAGTACAGGATATGTAACTCATCATTATTAACTTCCACTCCCCATTAGCCTCACCCCAATTTGGGCCAAATAGCACCTTGATTTGAGCACCTTAATTTTTTTTTATTTCTTTTATATGTAAGGTAAGAAACAACTTTTTTTTTCACCTATACCTATACCTATTTTTTACACCTATACCAACCTTGCCGCTTGACTTAAAACATTTACTCACATATCCCTTCATTAATAACTATTTCATATATAACAGGGTTCCCACAGTCTGGAAAGTCAGGGAAAAAAATAACAGTCAGGGAAGCTTAAGAAAAGTCAGGGAAATGACAATTCATGTCACACTTCAGTTTCATCGGAAATGTAAAGCAGCAGAAGGAAGGTATTGCCAAAAGTGAAAGTAGTGTAGTGGCTCGAAGAAACCCTAACACTTTTGTTATGAAATATAATATAAATAAGGCGGAAGTCATTTGGGCTTTGCAAGTTGTTGACAATAAAATGTATTTCAATTCGTGCAATAATTTAAGTACAATTTTTCAGTTTATGTTTCCCGAGTGTTCCATTGCCAGTGCCTTTACTCTTGTGGAGACAAGGCTGCATATTTCATTGTGCATGGCTTGGCTCCATTCTTTCATAACAATTTACTGGACTACCTAAAATCATGTAACAACTTTGTAATTTGTTTTGATGAGGCATTGAATAAAGTTATTCAACGAGGGCAAATGGACATTGTATTCAGATTCTGGGACAAGGAAAATCATAAAGTTGTCAGTCATTGCTTGGACAGTGTTTTTTTCGATAGAAGCACCGCTGAAGAATTACTTAAGCATTTCTCTGATGGTATTTCTCCTCTTCCAGTCTCTAAGTTTATACAAGTGTCAATGGATGGCCCAAATGTCAATCTAAAGTTTATAACGCTTCTTCAGGAACACATAAAATCTGTCACAGACAATGAAGTATGTATTTTGATAAATCTGGGTACATGTGAGCTTCATGTTGTTCATGGTTCCTTGAGAACAGGAGTGGAGTTTGTCAATTGGGATATACATTGCTTATTGTGTTACACGTACTACTTATTCACTGTCTACAGCTCGTCAAGCATTGTTTACCCAGTTGACAGGGTGTACAACTTTTCCTTCGAAGTTCTGTGGTGTGCGGTGGTTAGAGAATGCAACGTGCTTTCAAAGGGCATTACAAATTTGGGACCATGTTAAGTTTCACAAAGAAGAAAAGCTTCCTAAAACAAAACCTGTAGGAATACTGAAAAGAACAGCCTGTGATCCATTCCTGAAGTGTAAACTAGCTTTCTTCAAAACAATTGCAGATGGATTTCAGCTTTTCCTTTTTGATTGGGTTTGATATATTTTGTTATTTTTCCATCATTTTCCCTGGACTGATTGGCAAGACGTCTGCGTTCTTATTCTTCCATGAGAGGTGAGGCAAGGTCGGCTGTAGGGGAGGAGGAGACCGAAATAAATGTAATTAAATTAATATTTCCAAATGAATAGTTCCATAAAATTATAGTGGAAATTTTGTGAGAAGTTGGTCAGGGAACTTGGGAAAATAGTCAGGGAAAAGTCAGGGAGAATTTTTTTACAAATACTGTAGGAACCCTGTATAAGGAACACAATTTATTAAAGGTGAATTAAACAATAAAGCTAATATTTTCATGAGAAATCTTGTGGGTTTCCTGATTAGGCACTTTGGACCTTTCTAAAAATGAGTTTTATATACTTTAAACTTTGACTTTTAATACAATATTGTGTGAAATGTGCATGCTCAAGCTATTTAAAAATTGTATAAATAGTTTTTATCTAAGTTTTAAAATGGAAGGAGAAGAGCTGATAAATATATATTATATTGTTTAGTATGTCATTATATTACATGTCATGTGAACAAAAATATTACTAGATAGTTAGATAGAGCCAAAACAAGATATAGTAGGTAAGACGATTGTAGCTAACATTTCAGTCTCCTTCTTTATAATGTTAGCTACACCACTGGTTAATGGTGATGATGGCAGTGATAAAAACGTTAACAATTAGTGTAATAATCTTGAAGATCTACTACAAATTCCACCGTGTTCATAGCCATATAAAGCTAATTTTTCTAAGGAAATTCCCATAGAAAATTTTATGAGCCAAGAACACATACAATTTATTTTAAGAAAAGGAAAAAAAAAAGTTTCACCTAACATTGTTATAGTTGATTTTAGACACATAAAAACGTCAAACATCTATATAAGCTACTAACTATTCAATTCATAGTTTATAAAATATTTGCTCGACTTCCCTATTTCACAAGGTATCATTTCACTATCTTTCCATAGTCTCATAAAATGCTTGAACCTCATAGAAAGCATTAATTTCCATTCACATAAATCAATCTATATAATCTGATATTATTTCTTTATCCCCTTTATCAAACACATATATTTTAGTGACGTTACATTAATCAAACTCTCACACATCATATTATATTTTAACTTGCATTCATAAACTTATTTAGCAACTACACAACTAAAATGTATTAAAATAATAGCTATAGAATGGCCAAACTAAAAGACCCTAATCCACTAAAACATTTATTTTTTAATTTTCATAATTGATAACAATAATGTTTTGTGTGTTTATAATTTTTAAAAACCAACCTAAATTAACCTAGTCTTCCAAGTCCATGAAAATAAAATTTGTGATTGATATATATGTTTGGAGACTAGTTCAACCAAGGATGTCATGGGTTAATATTCTGGCAAGAAGTTGTAACCAAGATACCAGGAATCTGACACAGACATTTTAATCGTCTTGGAAAATAATAAATTATTTGACTCGATTCATTGGCCACCTGGTCTAAGATGCTAGTCTACTCTTGCAATAGACTAGACTGCAAAAGATGATGAGATCAGTGTTTGATCCCGGTTGGGTGCACTGAGGGTGGTTTTTACTATTTTTTATATTTCTTTTAGCACTGCGTTTTACTACCTGTTCTGGTTATACGCCTTTTTCCAAATGGTTTTCCACTCTCCCTCCATACAAATACAGGTATACTTCAGCTAAATTAAAACCTTTCAAATCCCTAGCACAAGTACATAGGTGTATAACCTGAATGGGTAGTAGGATGCAGTGCTAAAAAAAAATGAGTTAACTATCAAATTAAAAACATTTTATGACTGGCATTTTTTTTTATCCGATGTAATTAATAATGAAGTGAAGTAATATTTTTATTACTATACTTCTAGCTAATTAAAGTTTTTTTCCCTACCAACTATCGCCTTTCTACACCCTTGCTTTTGTTCAAATGTATTAGCCTGAAATGTTAATAGCGTACCAGAAAGTAGTGAATCATTAACCCAGAAGCGGTCCCGTTCACATTGCAACTTAATGAGGTCGTGTAGGGTCATTAGACCATTTCTCTTGCTGTGTATTTTAATCTCATTTTTATGTTCAAATTTTTTATTTATTTAAGTTTTATTCATTTTTAACATATTACAATATATATTTTTCCAAACAAATACATATTATGAAGTAGCTTAGTGTGATTATAAAAAAACAAATCTCAAAAAAAATAATTCTAGAGCTTACTTTCTTCTTTCGTTAACTCATGATTTTTTTAAACGTTTTATAGCAATATCATTCTAAAACTCAATGTTTGAGATTAGAATATAGAATTTTTAAAATTTTTAACCTTTACAGAAATGTTATGTGACTCATAAAAACACTCATAGGAAGTGATCAATATAAACCACTTTTATTCTAATTACCTAATTTAGGCTATAAGATAGTATATTTTATTATTAAAAATTATAATAACAATACAATTCTATTTGTAATGTAAACTAGTACTAAATACATAGGCTAGCTCTTTTTTTGAATTTGAAAACAAAAGAATTAAATTAGAATAATAGTCTTTTCTAGTTGACTGCCTGTTCCCTTTCTCATTAAGGCAGCTGCCTCAAAGCTTTTTAAATTCCCACGATTCCCACAAATTTAGTTTTGGCACAATGGTCAGGCTTGGTAGGCATTGTTTCTCCTAAATTTGGTGGACATTTCTCATAGCGTTTGCATTTTCTTGGAACACCAGATCCATTTGTTATTTCTGGGAACTGTTCTTGTCCCAAAATTGCCATGATATAAGCTTTCAGCTTTCCCGGAAGTCCTGTTTTTTTTAATCATTATCTCATACACTGCAAGAAAAGTTCCTTTCTAAGTGTTTTCATCATCTGATAATGTATACTCAACGTCACCATAATTTTCACTATCACTGCTATCATCATTTTGTTCACACTCAGTATGATGGACGCGATCATCTTGTATCTCTTCCTCTCGGTCACTATCACTAACCACATCACTTTCACTCATAGACATAACTAGGATTAATGAATCGGGGTGGGGGGTCAGCCCCGAGAGGACTCTACACCGGTATAAAGGAGGGTTCATTTCTTAGTGCCTAAACAACGATTTACGATTATAATAAATAATCAGCTTGCAATTCAGTTAAAACTAAAACCCTGAAACAGGATTAGACTAACACAATACAAGTTAATTTAAAAACAATTTTGTTTAGTTGTAGAACACGAAAGAAACATTGTTTGGTTTAACAGCAAACTAACTTAAGGACAGTGTCCAATTACAACATTAATTTAGTCTGAATTTCAATCGACAAGATGATTTTGCCAGTTCATCTCAGACTCAATCCAGAGAAATACTTATTTCTCGATGTATATTTAACATCGCTAGGCCATTCAGCCTTTGCTGCCCTGTTGTATTTCTCGAGTAAGTTTTTAATCTCCAAAGAGTTGAGACCGATATTTCACTGGTGTTTGTTGACACTGGCAAGGCTACTAAGATTTTCAACAATGTACTTATCAATAGGAATATTTCTTCATTGCAGGCAACATAATAGTTCATAGCCTTTCTTGAACTTATTTTCAATTCATTCACTCTTTCGAGCTACATGTAAAGTTCACCAATTGCTACCATATCACTACACTGCAAATCTTGCCCATGAAAAAACCAGCTTCCTTCTCTGCTTCAGTGATAACCGATTCCTCTTTTGTCATCAGGCACATAAAACTGCCAAGTACTTCTTGATGGTTCAAGAAACGAGTTTTTAATTGACTCGAAAAACGATCCAAAAACTACAACAAAAAAATTGCAACTTTGAAGTAAGCCTCATAAGAGTATACATTACACCTCTGTATTTGTCTGGTAGATATTCTAGGTGTGACAAGATTTGGACCAAACAATTCATCAAGTGTTTTAGCTGATTATTAAATAGCTGAAAACTCAATTTCGGTGTTTGTTCTTATTTCTTGAATTTTTCCCTTGAGCAGATTTACTATGTTAATGAAAGCTAGAAGATCTACAGCCTCAAGTTGCAACGCTTGGCAAAGTGGTAAGCTCAAAGAGAAAACCTTTGCTAACACCTGTGGAGTAATTAAAAAATATGAATTTTGTATGGCACACTGTTGACCTGCTGGTGATGATGCATTAATATCTTCCCAAATTATTTATTTTTTTACCCTACTAAAACACTGAACAATTTACAATGTTGTATTGTATTATGCATAATTTGAGTGATTACTAATAATAATGGGCAGGTTTTAAACAAAATTGTGTATGTTTTAATTTTTCAAATATGATGGGGGGGAGGGGGGGGGTCTGGTTACGCCACTGCTTTCATTACCCCCTAAAACGTTATTCATGTCATCAGGCAATTCATTATTTAGTAAAGAAGGAATCCCCCTCATCTTTTTGTTAATCCATTACTTTATATAAGCTGTAAAGTTGATTTTAAAAATAAACACAAAGGAAATTTACACAAATGGTCATGTGGGGTCAAGGTGACACAAGAGTCAAGGCCGTAGCCAGCCAATCATTTCAGGGGGGGTTTGGTGGGCACATCCCCCAATTGCTGGAAGCAAGAAAAAAAATTCTAAATGATAAACAGTTCTAGAAGCTCTCTGAAGTGGGTTTTTTCATGGTAAAATAACTCATTAACTGCCGAAGGCTTGGAAAATGTCTAAATATTAAACACGTTTTAAAGCTCTGTGAAGTTTTTTTGGTAAAATAACCCCCAAAATATCGAAGGCTAGGAAAATTTATAAATATTTAACACCTCTAGAAGCTATCTGAAGTGCTTTTTATGGTAACACAGCCCCCTAATTTGTATTTGTATCTTAATTTTGATATTGTTTGAACCATAAATAAAGCCATATATATTTTGTTCATAAAATTTCGCGGGGGGTTTGAACCCCCAAAACCCCCCCTGATTACGGCCTTGACAAGAGTATGTTTTATTAAGAACTGATGAGACAACTGAGTGGTAACTACAATTACACTTTTAAGTGGTGGAAGCTACAAGAAGAGAGAGAGGCACCAAAGTTGTTTGGTGTGAGAGAGGAAGAAAGGAATATCAATGCTGTTGGGTCATGGTGACGCAACATAGCCACTCCCAAGTTAATACATTCATTTTATAGACACGCTAATTAGAAATATTATACAATATATTCTGAATTAAGCGCCAAGTCAACCTGCTTGCTGATTTCCTAAAGATTTGAAGCAGAATAACAGGGTTTTTTCAGTACTGTAGCTTACTATCGTAAAAGACTTAAGTCCTATACTTTACTACTATACCCTACTGGTAGCTTCAGCTCTCATGAATCAGCTAATGTGCATTCATCTGAAAGAGGCCTTATGAAACAATATTTTATAATTTATTATAAGCTGCAAGTGAATTATTTTAAAATGTATGGCATTCATAGTTTTGTTAGATGGAACCCAGTTTGTCATGAAAACATAAAACTAGAATCCTTTTAATTCCTTAGAGATTGTCTTTAGTTTCATCTCAACTAGGTCAGTTACTAATAAAACAACTTCAAACAAGTGATTACTATCATAATGATATTAAGTGCTAATGCTGCGAGAACGTAGCAATGGCCAAGAGCATAAAACATTGTTTACATTTCAACCATTTAGTCACTGTAACATTTCGACTGTTAATGATCATAACTTCAAAGGCTAACAATTGAACCTGAATTTAACTCTTTCACTAGAACCTGGCTTCAACCTGTCTACATCACATCTCTCATATTGTGTGGACAGCTGGTTTAATTATTTATTTTAATATTCTTATTTCAATATGGTCATTTTTCACTCAATCTAAATACATTTCTGGATCAATATGGCTTTAAATTTCTTTGCAGCTATGGACAGTGAACACAATGCTAGCCACCTTAAACTCCTTATGTTAAAAAATGGTAACAAATTTTAAATTTAGATTGTGCTGATATTCTGTAATTGGTTCAAAACTTGTCACATGACCATGTTTTTTTTCTGCTCTTGCTCTCTGTGGCTGTATTAATCCAATAACTCTGAGCAAGAGTTGATCAGAGCTGTGGTGTGCAAAGTTAAAAATCTGTGCTCATGGGGCAATTTTATTTTATGTGAAACCTTATTGCTAATCAAGTAAGTTTAAGGATTATCTACTCTAGTTTCAAGGAGCGAGGAGCCAGGAATGCCCTCCTATGTCTGACTCCGGAACAAAGGAAAGCAGGAGTTGTTGCAGCCTCAGCGGGCAACCATGCCCAGGGACTCAGTTACCATGGCCAATCACTTGGCATACCTGTTAAGGTTGTCATGCCTGTCATAGCACCTCTCATGAAGATACAAAAGTGCAAGGATTTCGGCGCAGATGTGGTGGTAGAAGGGAATGATATGTTCGGAGCTACTCAAGTCGCTCTAGATGACTCGAGATCTTCTGGTCGTGTCTTTATTAATGCGTGAGTGGCTGGATTTGATTTTGGTTGAGATGTTATCTTAGACAAGTGCTTTCTCCACTATAGTGCAATGGAGTTATTATTTAATCTTCTTTATCAGGCATGTCAAGTTTGCAGGCCGCGAGCCTCCATGATTTTGTGTGGCTTGCGGACCTTTTGATCAACTAATATACAGTATGGTCTGAGTCTTCTTTATATTAAATTACAGAAATACACAATTTGGGGTTATGATATTTTGAAATAGGACATTATTTAGGGTTTTCTAGCAAATGCATCAAATTAAATTTATTTACTCACCATAAATTAATTTCTAAAAAATATCAAATTGGCATTCTAAAGCCCCATCCACTAATTCCATATCTTTAAGTCCTTGGTCCATAGTCTGTGGTCCTTAGAAATTCTATTTGAGTCCACATCGTCTGTATACTCAATCATGTGACTGTGCCAACCAATGAGGTAGTCAGAGACTTAGTCCAATAAAACTCTCCAAAAATCTTACTCAGCAAGGAGCATCCACCAAGCAGTCAGCTGATCAAAAAATAAATCTAAAGCTCCATTCAGCATATAGCTTAAATGTATGTTAAGAACAATCACAACATATGTTTATAACATGATTTGAATTATCAAACGTATAGTTAGCAACGGATCCTTTCATTGCCATCGGTGCTTTTATTTTGATGCATGTGCACATATTTTTTTAACTGTGATTGGTAGTCCGTATAAATTAGTCCTTAGAAAGTTAAAGTTGAACAACTTTGACGGAGTATGGACCAGGATAAGGGTACGGATCAGGACTAGACAGAGCAATGCAATCTGATACTGTGGAGTTGATTTCTTATGGACCACACACTATAGACTTACGGAGTCTGTAGATGGGGCTCTGTGCAATGCTTGGTAGCAAATAAATGTGTTAATAAGTGCTTTTTATTATCAAAAGGAGCACACACACCTGAGAGATTGCGGCTTACAGACAAGCATTTGCCATCAATTATGAAAGGGAATTAAACATTAGATTAAAAATAGAGGGTAACTGGTAACTCTTAAAATTTTATACAATTTCTATTAATTTTATTTGTGTACTAAGAGAGTTTAATTTTTAATTTTTTTCCTTTTGATGGTGTTTCCCACTCAATATCTCTTACTTTTAATGTGGTGGAACTTATGATACAACTAGTTTGGAGCACCTGTTCTAGATCAATAATATCCGACACTTTAGCCAAGTCAGTAGCGCATAAACCTTCTGAGCTAAGAGCAGGGGCGGATTTACGATTCTGCCACCCATAGGCACTACATAATTTGCCACCCTCTTTTCTTAACTTAATTTCTAACTTTCGAAATACCCGTTTCCCACCTACCACCCTGCCATACACCGAACACATATACACGAGTGCTATCTGTGGAATGACAAATAAAAAGTGCTTACATTATTTTATTATTCATTAGAAAATAGTATATAGTATCTTTCACCTTGATTTATACTGAGTGAACTGGTCAATGATGCCAGACAAATCCTTTTTATCCAAAAAGTGACCTTCATTTAGGACAATTGTCAGTGAATCAAGGTGATATTCTGTCATGTTGGTACACAGATACAACAAACCACAACAATCACACACACGCTGAATCTATAAAATAATACATCTTTACAAAAGTGTAATGTTTTTAGCTTTGCTTGAACTATGCGAGGAAATATTTTTCGAACAGTCATTTATCTGGCTGAATTTTATAGCACACCTTTGAAAATAAAGGTTTCCTATCCTTTCTCATCTCTTAATTTTGAATAATTCCTTCAATTATTATTTCCACAGCAGAGGTTTTGACCAGTACTAAAATGAATGAAGAGACTTGTGAGCGGTAAATTTTGCACTTCCTAGAAAAAATAAAAATTGAAAAGGTATTCAACTCGAATCTTTGAGACCTTTATGAGAAAATGAACCTTTATAAATTTGTTGGCTTGCTGAGCTAATTTTTTATTTTAGAATGAAATAGCTATGATAATAATAATAAAAACTAGTGTACAATGTTTGCCATTCGTTTATTCTTAGAAATGATGCACTACAATAATAAACTAAGTATTTGAAATAATTGAGGTAGAATTTTTTTTTTTTTTCTCTCTCTACAGACCATTAAATTGGAAGAGTAACAAACTCCAGGTCTGAGTTTTAGTTTTGTTACTAATGTATTTTAAAATATTTGACATCAAGAAAATGTGTTTGTGTTCAGTCTGTTTAGTTTTGCATGATGAGCATTTAACACACGGGTTATTAATGAATGTTATTTTGAGGAAGTGCAAAATAAATTATTCTTTACTTTACTCGCAAAGCTAGCCTACAACGAAAAAATATGAATCTATAATTAGGTATATTTAAATAAATATTTGTCTCTATTTTTCTCTTCATAGCTCAATTCTTTCTTGCAAATGAACAGTTCTAGTTCCTACAAAGTATTCAACATATTTGACCTTAAATTCTTTAGCTGCATCATCATCATCATAATAATAATAATTTCAATTTCAATTTCAATTTCCTTTATTATAGTGCTGACCAACAGTCGTAAGACCTATAACAGGCCAGCACTGAAAAGCACACAAGTACATACCCTACAATACATACATTTACATGAGAAAACATGATAGACAAAAAATGGCCAAATAATGCCATATACCGATAAACAACCATGAGACAAAAAAGTAGTTAATAATGATAAGAATAAAAAATAACATTAAAAATAAATAACCAAATAGTGGTTAAAAGCAGTAACATTA
>CABFWB010002535.1:0-19660 GCA_902151455.1 Timema bartmani | reverse complement strand
CAAAAAATGGCCAAATAATGCCATATACCGATAAACAACCACGAGACAAAAAAGTAGTTAATAATGATAAGAATAAAAAATAACATTAAAAATAAATAACCAAATAGTGGTTAAAAGCAGTAACATTATGCAAAAAATAGATCAGAATATTGTAAACTTAAACAATGTAAACTTAAATAGTATTAAATAATATAGGCAGAACCTCTACAAGATAAATTATTGATACGGGATATCCTTAAATAACTCTCTGAGTTTAGCTTTCCTTTTATGATAAAATAATAATAATAATAATAATAATAATCATCATCATCATCATCAAGAACTGTTTCCAATCTGTGGCCGAGTCTGTTTATTAAAATACCTCCATCTTCCTCTGTCCTTCCACCATTCTTCCTCCTACACTCTCTTCCTTTCACTTGCACACTTGCTGCTATCTGTTCCTCCCATCTCTCCCTTGGTCTTCCTTACAGTTTCTTCCCTACATACTTCATATCCATTAATCTTCTAGGAATCCTCTCCCCTTACATCCTCATCACGTGTCCATACCACCTCATCCTAGCTTCCTCTACAATCTCATGCACCCTCTGTACCCCAACTCTAGATCATACATCTTTTTTCCTAATCCAATCTCTTCTAGTTACAGCTAGCATGCTCCTCAAAAACTTCATTCCCATGGCCTCCACTTTCCTTATTTCTCTTTTATCCAAAGTCTTTAGATATATATTATGTATAAATATTGCTGCCTTACTATGCACTTTTGATAAACAACATTACGTGTGTATTTGACCACCGTTTATCCTGAAAGATATCTTGTGTGTTGCTTAGGAGGTATGAGTGAAAGCTTTGTGTGTTAACTAACAAATTTCAAAAGATGTCACCAAATCCTCTGTTGTATTCTAAAAAGACTAGCTGAATATAAGTGAGCATATCCTATTTTTAAATACCATTTAAAACACATATTAAATCTGTTGTGCCATATTGTAGCACATTCCAACCTAAATACACTCGAACAAGTTCAAAATCAAGCGATGAGACTAATTAGAGCAGCCCACACTACCTCCACCACAGTGCTACAGCCATATATTGAAAATCCCTGCCTACAGTCTGATAAGAGACAAAATAAATCTGATTCTACATGAAAATTTAAGAAGACTTCCTAGCAGTAATTATTGGCAAAAATGTAAAAAATAACAAAAGAGTCCTTGAAACCCAGAATAGATTAATACACTCAAACAGATGCAACAATATTATAATATTAATATAGGGAAATTAGAAAATATATATCATTATAGCCATTTCATAACCAAATAATAAAATGAATTATTGGCTTGGAAATGTATGAGACAGATTAGAAACGCTGTATAATAATGTAAAGTAAGTGATAGTGAATGAAGCCAACCTTAAAGGATAGTTAGGTTAGGGCTAGATAGGAACAAACACACTTCTTCCTTCATTTCTTCTTACACTTCCAAAGTTAGGGTACGGCCAGACTGGGCGAGCGAGCGACTAAAAAATAAAATTGAACACATTGGTTGTAATGAGAGGTTGCCAGACTGGAGCGAATGAGTGCAATGGAACTGGTTCTATTTTTCAAGCACGCACGCTCGAGCCGGTAAAGTCTAGTTTACAGGTGCTGGGCAATATTATTGTATGTTGGGTCATTGAGTGCTAGGAAAATTTCTCATTTTGACATTTTTATTAATAGATAGGTTTAGCACACTTGCTACTAACGGCCTAATTTAATTGATAAGATCATAAAACCATACCTCTCTCTCTCTCTCTCTCTCTCTATATATATATATATATACATAAAACAATATGTTAAAATAATTAAATATTATAATCAAAGTAGACCTTTACAAATAAAAATCACCATTAGCGTTCACTGACCAAGATTCGAACCTTTGCCTTATCGTCAACAATTATCGAGAGCTATTTGCTAATCATGCGCTCGCTTGCTAGTTTGGCCACGCAGTCACTCAGTCGCTCGCACACTTGTCAGTCTGGCCGAACCTTTACACATTGTTTTAATTTTTGGAAATATTCCTTTTCATTTAAAGAGACATAAAAAAACACATAAAACACAAAGAAGGATAGTGTGCGGAGTTCCATATCTTTTTTGTGTTTTATGTATTTATTATGCGTCTCTTTATTTGAAAAAAGAAACATTTTAGAAAATTAATGCCATGTGTAACTGTGGAAGTATGAAAAGTATAGTAAGAAATGGAGAAAGAAATGTGTTTGTTCCTATCTAGGTCTAATGTAACTATTCTTTATGGTTATCTTCCTTCACTCTCACTTAATTTACACTATTGTACAGTGTTTCTACATTATCTCATTATTAATAACTAAATATAAATTCAAGATAAAACTGAGTTGATGAACAAATTGAAGAGCTTGGGGCAATACTGTGCTATGCCACGAATTTAACAAATATGAGATAGTAGTTGTTCCATATGCCTACAATATGGCTCTAAGCATTTAACTATTTAGTTAAATGAATTATTCACGGATAACAGGTCTATGTTCAATTTTTTGTTATATATATACAAGTAGGTATTTCAGGTATAACATGCCATGCCACAGTTTTGTCAATATAGTAGAAAAGGTTGATGAGCAAGTTACAATGCATGTTAAAAGAAAATTGAGTTTTGAATGCATTAATGAATCTGAAGACAAATTGTTTGAAGACAGTGGGGAGGAATATATCCCACCTGCAGATAATGAATCATCAGATAGTGAGACAAACCCTGATGTAAGTGTTAGCATATTCTAATTATTTAGTGGCCTAGCATGACTTCAGTGAACTATTATATAAGTATGGTTTCACATGTGCTATGGGATATAAAATCAAAATATCAAGAAATTAATGATTGTTGAACTTTTTAGCAGTCCGTCATAGTCATTGGTGTGTGTGTTTTTGTGTTGTTTGTGTTTGTTTTTTATATCTCCAGTAAATTCTGATAATTACAGAAAAATTTTCTGTTCTGACTTCAACATTGGCTTCAAGTCAGACATGTGAAGTGTATGTGATTTGTTTGAAATAAAATCTGAAACGAACAAGAGACTAAAAAACTGGAGAATGAACGCCAATCACATTTACTAAAAGCAGATGAAAAAAAACAACTGGAGTTCAAGAAGCACACAAAAGTGACTCACATGTCATAGCAATGGATTTACAACAGGTACTTCCAACTCCTATACTGTCTTCTGGTCCTACTTTTTACAGACATAAAATATGAACTTTTAATTTTCGTCTTCATGACTGTATAATTAATTGACAGAGGATTTATATTTGTTTACAAGGAAATGTTTGCAAATAGAGGCAGCAAAGAAGTTAGGAGTTGTATTCTCAAGTACTTATCATGCCAAAACATTGCCCCAAAGAATTTTATTGTGTTTTCGAACAACTGTCCAGGGCAGAATAAAAACTGGGCCATTGTTAGCTTATGGCATCATTTAGTCTTGACAAAACAATTTGAATCAATTGAGTTTATTTTTATGATACCTGGTCACACCAATTTCCTTTGTGACAGGGATTTTGCTCACCTCGAAAAGTATAAGAGAATACACTGTCAAAACATTTACAACATGGGAAAATGGTGTGACGTGATTGCAAAAAGTAATAAGAAAAAACTATTCATGGTGACGAAATTTAAACAAGAAAACATACTTTCAGTCAAAGATTATTTTGCAGAGATAATGAAAAAAAAAGTGTGATGATGGTATGACATTAGACTTCTCCAATGTTACCTTGTTTAGGTTTACACCTGGAACACCTTTTAAAATGTTTGTGAAGTACTCGGTACATGGCGAATTTATTTCTGTGACTGAAAAAACGAGGAAGGCCAATAAACATTGACAATCTGGAGAAGAAATATTCTTGAATTCTTTAAATAAATCCAAAGAAAATTAAGGATGTCCAGGAACTTCTGTGTTTTGTGCCTCCAATTTATCATGATTTTTGTCTAAACTTGAAATCCACTGAGTCAACCTGTTAATAATGGCAATGAAATTGATGAAATTATAGATTACAGTCATGGTTGAACTAAAGATGAAATCTTTGATGACAATGATGATTGAACTAAAGATGAAATCCTTGATGACAGTGATTGATGAACTATAGCCTACTAAATAACTTTTGTTGTTGTAGACAGCCAAATTTATATCCACTAATTATTTTCATTGATGATTTAAATATTATAAAAAGTATTATTTCTATGAGTTTTATCATAATAACACCAATTTATGTGATTTTAATATTGGCATAGAATATTACTCTATGTTTTTATGTTTCAACAATAACATGCTAAGCCACATAAAATATAACGGTAATTATTAATAACAATGTGTGTTCCTATACTTCCTTACATATGGCAATACAATTTATTTGTATTGGTGTCTTAGAGTTCAAAGTTTATATCAAATTAAGGAGAAGAAGAAATATTAGGGCTAATGAATTATGGATTTTTTTAAATCCTTAACTATCAAATATATCTAAACTACCAATATGTGGCATAGCATATTTTTGCCCGAAGCCCTTCAATTATAGAACATGAAACAGACCAAAATATTCAAAAACAAATTGCATTGTAAACAATACACAGCAGGTATCCAAAGGAAGAATACATACATGCTGTATATATACTTATGTCTATTTTATGCCAAATATATTTAATAATGCTAAGGCAGGAGTGTTAAGTACAGTGGCGTATTCTGAGAAAAATTAATAGGTATGCTGTACTCTAAAAGTTGCAGGGGAGATTTGGGGTTGGAGAACCCTCAACCACCATTGTCCAAGAACGTCAAGGGATTAGTTCAAGGGAAATATTTGAAGATGTGTGCCTATAGAAAAGTGGTTCTGCTTCTTAGATAATCTGGAAAGATTTCTCAGAAAATCTGGACATCCCGAGAATCAAACCCGGGACCTCTGGGTCCATAGCCAGAACCTCTGACCACTAGACCACAAAGGTGGTCCTAAAATTGTAATAATGGTTAAAAATTTAAGTAAATATTAATGTTGGGGAGTGGTATGGGTACATTTCTGAATGCATAAGAGAGACAAATCCTATTAATTAGCCTAGTGTAATTAAAACCACACAGTTAGCAATACTCAAAGCAAAAAACATGGCCTGAACTTGAAGATGTAATTGGAGATTTCATAATAAAAGTAAAATGAAGTGGTACATGGATCAAGCGTCCATCAGATCATGGTGAGAGGGAATCAGATGGATTCTTCAACTTACGTTGCAATTAAAACTATTTCTTAAAGCTTAACTTATCTCACACAATGCTGCTTGGAAACATACGAGTCTCCCAACTTGATAATTTATGTTCCAGAAGCTATTTAGATATGTAAACCCTGACTAAAATAGGGGAGATTATCTCAGACCATTAATAGCTTCGTCATTGGTTTATTGTTAAGAAATTTACACATATCTTTTGCGGTAAGCAGTGGTGCACCCAAGAGGGAGAGGGGCAAACAGGGTATTTGACCCCCCCCCCTCATTCCCCAACACCACAAATAATGTTAATAGAAATTTAAATAATATTAAGTATAACTAAAATATTTAGCATTGAAGATGTGCCGAAGGTATAGGCTACATTTTAATTTCAGTCTTAAGCCTAATATTTAAAAGGTTTACCATTACACACAAAATTAACACTTGAATGTAATAATATAAATAATAGCTTCTATACCATTTGCATTATTTAAATCTCTTAGTTACTATAAAACTACTCTAATTAATTTATAAAAGCATTTAATATTCATAAATATTCTCAGCCTTCAGGGCTTAGGAGGCTGTGTAACCCCAAACTCGCTCTCTCCATCAAAATTTCATTCTTGCTACAGCCTTGATTGAATGCCTCTCCCAAAGTAAATGGCTGGGTGCGCCACTGATTAAGTAAATTATATTAAAATATATTTTATTTTACCTTTTCCTTCTAAAGCATCTTGAAATGGTGAAATCACACTCCTGACTTTTGGGATTCTTTGATGTATAATTATATAAAATCACAATGACCAATAAGTCGTTAATGTAAAACGAAAACTAAAATAACACTTAAAACTCCATGAATCCTTTCTATTAAAGAAAAACAAGAATTACCGTCAACTATGGTGAAAGTGGCCTCGTCACCTGCCTCCCCCCCTTCCCCCCTTACTACAAGTGCTGAAATGCCTAAATTTGAAAGAGTGGTTAAATGTGTTTACCAAATACATGATAATACATGTGACTAGAATGCCTAAACATAATACAATGTATTTAATTAGTGTATAATTTAAAGCTTGTTATGTATACTAACTATTATGTTACAATTAATTTTATATATATTCTATGTAATTTTACTTAAACTATACTAAATTAGCTTAAGAAATAAATATTGTGATCGTGAATCTTTTTTCAATTAGTTGGCACAATGCTTAGCTTGCTTCACATGAACAGCATGACCTGGGGTGTAAAAACCCGAACTCATTGGTGGGCGAACAGAAAGGAATGTGTTGCAACCCCCTAGACATTGGGCAAGGTCATTAGAGCCTCCCTAGCTTACCTTGCGGTTTTCAAGCAGCAAGCCTTGGGTTTCCTATTTTGTTAAGTAGAGCCTTTTGGAACTTAAAACACAGTATTTTTGGAATATGAACCAATATTAATTTTAAAATTATTAATTAATTACATGTATATTTTATTAACAATTTAAACATTAGTATTTACACAGTTTGCACAGACAGCATTGAATTAAACAAAAAACTAGTCCATATCATTATGGGTATGTGGTGCAGGACTAGCATACCCGGAGAATACGCCACTGGTTAAGTAAATTATTCTCCTTAAATAGGGGAATGTATCTGTTGGCTCAAACTCAGCTCATTATGATGAAGAGTTCACCAACTATGCTTTAACACAAATTTTCTACCATATAACATCCTTTCAGAAAACATTAATACCCAGTGACACTAAGCCAACAATGCAAGCTGTGGTGACCAGTTCTCCAGTGAGTAGGACAATAGTTGATATCCAGCATACCATAAAATAAACTTCCAGACCTACATTAGAATACATAATATTTCCAGTAGATTCCATCGTGCTCTGTTAGATAAAGAGTAGGGAGAAAGCAGACATCCCAGCAAAAAATCAAAATAATTTGACAGACTAGCCTCAAAGAAATATAACTCCCCACGACAAAACTTATCATCAAGAAAGCCATACAAACAAGAGATAAAAAAAAAAACTGTACATGACAATACAAATGGTATCAAGAAAGCCATACAAACAAGAGATAAAAAAAAAACTGTACATGACAATACAAATGGTAGACCATTATCATCAATGACAATAATGTAATCCAAAATTACAAATAGATGCCAATGGTGTTTAATGTATTTTGTTGCAGCTTTGACAATGTGAGAGTAATGGCGGGACAAGGAACCATTGGTCTTGAGATCCTTGATCAACTTCCTGATGTGGATGCTGTTGTTATTCCTATCGGAGGGGGTGGGTTGATTGCAGGCATATCTACTGCCATCAAGGCTCGCAAACCAGACACGCTAATTATTGTGAGTGCTTTGAAAATATTTTATTACAGATACAGTCCTTTCTGAAATTATGAGTTCTGTAAAATAAATACTTATTGGAGGTTTCGACTACCATTTGGTAATATAAAATAATCCTTAGTGTGAAATATATTTAAGGAAGTTTCACAGTGATTTTTCATATACTTATAGGAACTAAAATTTAAAAAAAAAAATTGTTGTGAGAAGGATTCTGGTTTTTTCAAATTTAGAGGATGGACCGCCCCACCCCCATCCTTAAAATAAAAACTGTCTTTGAAATTGACTTTTACTGATATAAACAAGTGAATAAAAATACTAATAATTAAATGTCTGCATACATTTTTCTTTTAATGTATATTTTTATTGAATAAAATTGTAATAACTAAAGTAAAGGGTGTAGAAAGCTGATTTTTCTAGGGAAGTTTTCACTATAAAATGTTATTATACCTTAAGCCAATCAAGGTTTTATAAATATGTACGGAAAGAGGTGGAGTGGTGCTTCAGCACTGGTTTTAAGCATAGAGTGGCGCTACAGCTGATTATAAGCATAAAATATATTTTTTTCTAGAAATTAGACTTGTTTTTATTTTTATGGATGCATGAGATTTGTCTTTTTAATTTCGATTTATAGTAGTGAAGTTTAATTAAATTAATGTTATTTACAATATATAGAAGTCCCTATTCCCTTTAAGCTATAATGAAAGGCAGACGCAAGCAAGTGAACCCGAAACCCCCCCTCCCTAACATTAATAAAAAGCTTCAGAACTGATACATTTGGGACTACACCCCTGTATAAGGACGATCCCTTTAGAGGCCCTATCACATTCTTTTGTAGGGGGGTATGGCCACCCTTACCCCATTTATATGCCCTTGATTAAATTTAATAATAAGGAGGAAGGAGGCAAGATGTTTTGAACAACCTAAACCTCCCCCATAATTATGGCCCAAATCCAAAGTAATATTATTAGTATTGACTTTATATACTAGTGTTTGACTGTTCGTAATGTGTATCATAGTCTTATGATTTCATCAATGAATTGCAGGAAATACTAGTTTTTAAAATACTCATTATTTTTATTGTTCTGAATTTCTATAGTAAATAGCAAAAAAAAAAGTTCTTCTATAGGAAACAAATACCCTAAGGGAAGAAACAAAAGCCCTTTTGGCTTAGGCGTTTTGTTTGCTATTTTAAATATTTAAAATCCATAAATCTACTTAAATATATCAACATGAGCCTTTTATATTTATTTCAGGGAGTAGAATCTGAAATGTGCCCTAGTTTCAATGAAGCTCAGATTAAGGGTAAGCCTGTGCTTGTGCCTACCAGTCGGAGTTTGGCTGATGGTTTAGCAGTTCCTCAAGTTGGTATTCATTCCTTCTCCAATGCTACCAACAAAATTGACAGAATGGTTTGAATTTTTTTAAATACCAATATTGTTTTAGTCCTATACTTTAATTTTCATACAAATGTCATGTATACTATTTAAAATAACATCAGTTCAGGTTTTTTTATTTAAAATGGTATTTTTTAAACCTTTCATATTCCCTACCTACACGTTTCTAAGTTGTATATAATCCCTTTTAAAAATGTGACATAATAATTTATGTCAATTATTTACCATGTTTGTACTATTGCAGTCCCTACTCAGCTACTTGTGCAAAATAATTTAATTATGTTAGTGCTTTAAATTTTTTAAAAAAACCTAAGAATCTTAAAAAAAATTACGTATGGTGAATAGAATAGGTTCTCTCACACTTCATAAGAAACATCAAACTAAAATATATTTTACAACATAAATTGTACAATAACAACATCCACTATGTACAATGACTCTAGCCTACACTATGAAATTATTTAACTTTTAAATTCCAAAAGTTAAATAAATCGTTTTTAAAGGAGATCAATGAAACTGTCCAAATTAAGAAAACTACTGGTATTGAGAAATGTTGAGAAACAGTGGAATATAATTCATTCTATTCAAACTAAGAGATAGAATATAATTTGTTATGTTTTATTGAAAGGAATAAGTTTTAAGTGTGTACAAGCTCTTTTATACTTATTCTTTAATGTATCTTTACATACCGTATTTTATTTTATTTTATGTACCTGTACAGGTTGTTGTGAAAGAAGATAGTATAGCGTTAGCCATTCTGACAATGGTGGAGAAAGAGAAAAGTGTGGTAGAAGGTGCAGGCGCAGTTTCCATGGCTGCCATTCTCTCCGGTCAATTAGATTTACTCAAGGGGAAACGGTAATAAATGTCTATCAATAGTTATTGTTTTCCTCATAGATGTATTGACCACATTTAAAAGGAGAGTGATTACCCCATAAAATTTAATATATAGTAAGATATTTTCTTTTTAAATTCAAAGTATGTTCACTTTCATTAATAACTAATTATAAATTATGCTATCAAACCATTGGCATAGTTTCCTTGGATGCTAATTTATCTGGGAAATTGAATACATTCAAAGAAGATGGTAGTGTAAATTGTTAAAGTGTCTTATGTAAGTATTGATATTTATTTTTCTCACATGTGTATTATATAAAATTTACAAGCTACTCATGGAATTGTTAAAATCTCAACTCAGTTAAAACCTATAGAGTGGTTCATAAAAAGTTACTTATAGGAAAAAAAAAAATTCTAATGGATCCACTAAATGAGATAATAAAATAGCTATTTACCAGAAAAAGGGATGTAAATCTGCAGTAATACAATTGGTTTGCCACAAGCATCCAAAATGAGCCACTGGCAATTATTTGTCACATGGTGTAGTGTGATATGTTAAAGGAGATTGATTATGCCCAGTTATTTCTATCATAGTCTAATAATCATCTTAGGTTTTGAACCATAGATTCTCACCCATTTCTGTGGCTGCATGGTCTAATGTGCTATTCTTGTGTTAGGCTAGACTGCTGAAGACTGGGAGATTAGGGTTCCCAAAATGGTTTCCTAGTCTCCTTCCACGCAAATGCAGGTCCTCTAAATTAAACCTTCCTTATACCTAACATATTAGTGTAATTAGTAGCTAGGTGTATAACCCGAATGGGTAGTAAGACACAGTGCTTAAAAAAACTTTTGAAGTGATGTTCACATAATAAAATACATGTTGATTGTATTAACGTTGTACGTGGACAAAATTTAAGGATTCAATGTTTCAAGTATTCAGATAATATATTATATATTGTCCTAATGCATACATTAATTCATATGATCAACAAACCAATATCTATTTTGTTCTTTGCAGCAACTATTAGTTTCTTGCTTCGCAAAACATTACCAGAAACTTACAGTATGTGTGATATTTTTTGGCTAATTTTAGATGCATGTAAAATTGTATCCTGGTTTTGGTGAAATTGAAGTATATGTACATAAATATTGTGATGCCATCAAGTTCGCTAGATTCAAGATTCAACTTAAGTTATCTTCATTCAAAACTCCATCCCGTGATTGAACTATACTGACTGAGCAGGCACCGCTGTTAGCCAAGATCGTGCTAACATTTGCAGATAGCGGGTGTCATGTGATCAGCACAATGAACCCGCGTCACTAATCCCTATTTTCTAAACCAGAGCCGCTACCTATTTATTCAAGTAGCTCCTCATTCGTCCTCACGAGGTCGAGTTGACCCCATTCTGGACCCACTGCTGTATAGAAAAATTCTGAAAGTGCCAGGGATTGAACCCGGCACTTCTAGATTTATAGCCAGGAACTCTGACAACCAGACCACAGAGACAGTCTATCTTAATACATACTTAAAATAAATTGAATACGAGGTGTACTTCAAATGTTGTGAATATTTATATTCACAATAGTCGTGGTCATGATGGAAAGCACATGACAAAATCGTTTACGTCATGATGTATGATTTTTTGATGATGTGGAGGCATGGTATCAAATCCTGGCTAAATGTATTAAAGTAGTTTTTTTCTAAATGGTTTTTAATATACTCATTCCTTTAAATTCTACCTTTTCTATCCCTACCACATTAGTATTATTATTTGGACAGTTATGAAGGGCTTAAAAACGCTGAGCATGGGAACCTACTTACTATGAACTCTGAATCATTCATACTCCAACTGCTCTCACACATAAGTGAAGACAATCCACATAGGGGCTTGGACTCAACTATCTCAGAGGCTGGTCAAAATCTGATCCTCAACGTCTAAACTATATTGACTGATGTTTGTGTGTGCACAGAGTGGTGCTTGTGGTTAGTGGAGGTAACATCGACACGACTGTTCTGAGTCGTGCCTTACACAAGGGAATGGCTATAGATGGTAGACTACTCAAAGTAGGAGTAGTAGTTGATGACCGACCAGGATGTATTGCAGAGCTCTGCCAGGTGTTCTCAGAACTACAGGTCAACATGCGCCATCTCATGCATGAACGGGCATGTGCAAAGGCAGATGTTTTCAGTGTCAAGGTTTGTACAAATGGATGTTGAAAAAAAAAAATTTACTCTTTTACTTTGTTTTCCACCTTGTGGAAAGAACCTGATTGAAGACAGTATTGTTATCACATTAATAGATATTTAATTTCACGATAGTTTCTCTATTTATGATTTATGGAAACTACCTTACTATTCTCTATTTTAATTATCTATTTTATACTTTACAAATTGATTTTTTTTTATTTTAAAGCCAACATACCTTTTCTAGGAAGACACTTAGTTGTTCAAGCCATTCATAGTTTCAAAACGGCTACCAACTTATTGAAGATGCCTGGGTTTACATCTAACACATCGGTGCAAGATTGGAATAGTTATTTTCAAAGAGTGGTAAATAAATGGTTTGATACCAGATTGATATCTATACCCTGAAATAAAAGTCACTAATATAGACACAAGCAGCAATGTAAAGCGTGAATTGTGTTTTTTTCATTGTAAAAGTATAATTTCTTATATTTTATATGTTTTTATCCACCTTTCCTCTATCTTCTTCCAAATATAATACAATTACTTCATAAAACGAAAAAAGGTTTTCCTTATTTATATATATATTATATATATATATTCCCATCCAATGTCTATTTCCTGTGTTTTTCCTTTAATTTATTCCTTTTGACATGTTCCTATCTAAGTGTCTTATCATTCTTTACCATTTTCTTTTTCCTCCTTTTTGTGTATTTTTTGTTTCCTCTTTTAGGCCATTGCCTCTTTGTCCAGTGGCAGCAATATCAAGTGTGGACTGTGTTGTTTTCATTTTAAAAGCCAAGTTGTGTTTGTTCATTTTATATGTTTCTATCCACCTTTACTTTAACTTTTTCCAAATATAATATAATATTTATACATATATTAAATGTGTGCTGTGATTAAAATTCCAAATACAAAGGTTAATCTCGATGGATAAAATTAATCCGCTCTTTTGAAATCACAATGTTCATAGTATCATTTAATCCCACAAATGGGAGCTGATCAAGGCCGTAGTCGGGGGGGGTGGGGGTTCAAACCCCCCTTGAAATGTTATGAACGAAATATATATGGTTTTATTTATGGTTCAAACAATATCAAAATTAGGATACAAGTACAAATCAGGGGGCTGTTTTACCATAAAAAGCACTTCAGAGAGCTAGTAAAGGTGTTTAATATTTAGAATTTTTTTTTCCAACCTTCGGCATTTATGGTGTTATGTTGCCATAAAAGACACTGCAGATAGCTTCTAGAGGTGTTTAATATTTAGAATTTTTCCTAGCCTCTGGCAGTTCTGTTAGCATAAAAAACACTTAAGAGAGCTTCTAGAGTTGTTTAAATATATAGATTTGTCCTGGCCTCCGGCAGTTAGGGGGTTATGTTTACCATAAAAAACACTTAGAGAGCTTCTAGAGCTGTTTAATATATTTATAATTTGTCCTAGCCTTCGGCAATTATGGGGTTATGTTGCCATAAAGAACACTTCAGATAGCTTCTAAAACTGCTTATTTAGAATTTTTTCTAGCCTCCGGCAAATGGGAGCCGGGCCCACTAACCCCCGCCTTCCCCCCGAAATTATTGGCTGGCTACGGCATTGGAGCTGACCAAGCTTATCAACATTTAACACTACTGCTATACAATACTGATGAATAGACTTACCAAGTCATGACTAAAGAAGTCAACTATAGCTTTCAACATTAATACTAAACTTTTTGTCTCACAGCTTATTGAACCCTTGATGAAGAAATATTGGGATATGGTTTAACACTCATAGGTCTAGTACTTGTGACTAACTTAGAAGAATTTTTAATATATGTACTGGTTTGAACTTTTTTGTGATTTACAAAAGAAGAATTACAAAAAATTGAAACATTATGTATGAAAAAAGTGCATTGGGCAAAAACATTTAGTGATAAATAAAATGATAGAATATTAGGAAAATGAGGAAGATGCTACAATAGCATCGAAATATTGAAGTGTGTGTAAATATGTGTCAGTGTTGTTACTTTTATTTGTGCTCTACCATTTTCCTAATATTCTATTATTTTATTTATCAAAAAATGGAAACAAAAATTCTGAGTCAAATGCAATATATTTTATTAATAACAAATTAAAAGTTTAAAGTAAAATTGTGATAAACTATATAATAAATATACATCACAGTATTTACAAGATGTAGTCAACACAGTGTTTTTTTTTAACTAAAAATAATTATAGTACTATAAAAATTTAACAGACATGTTGAAACGTGCACACACAATCTCCCTGCAGACACAACCCTATTCTCTCGCCTGATAAAATTTTTCGATATTCCAAACAAATTTCTGTCCAATTAATTAAAATTAACAAGGTTACACTGTATATGATTTTAACACAAGCACTAATAAGAAATGATAGAGTATTATTTAAAAATGTCATAGTACCTTACACATATAGGGCTGATGTTGTATATGTTTATAAAACATTTTCAGGTGTCAGTCATTTGTGAATCAAGAAGTCGTGAACACAGCTTAAATCTTATAGCAGCTCTCCAAAACAAGTATGACCATGTGGTGTTAGGTGAATTCCCTGATCCAACTACTTTATAGAAATGTAAGGTATGTTCAAGACAAAACGTGGATCAATATTAGTTAATATAAGGTATTGTGGAAAAGTTTAACCTTGATTAGTTCTACAAGTTAGGAACCAAAAGAAGTTTTAAGAAAATTTTCCCTTATTACTACAAAAGTTGGTATACAGATGGTAGTCATTGGTTGTTTAACAATTGCTTGGAAATTTGAACAAACAATTTAACATTTCTTGGATTTGAACTGAAGACATGACAATCTATCTCTGAAATCTTGATTTTCTGATAAATCAAGCAATATAATGTTTGACTAAAGGTAATTATCTTGGTAAAACCGGGCATTGTGGACCCATCACATCACATATGAGCATTGTGATCTCTTACTCATACATACAGGAACATTACCAATTTACCACAAATGAAAACATCTTCACTGGACGTACCCGCCTCTGTGGGTCATCTAGCCCATCTTTCTTCATTCCTGTTGATCTCTCCAAGCTTCTTCCTCTAACATGTCTCTCCAGTCCACTGCTTTAGCCTCCATGTACTTCTGTGCTTGGTTTATCCATCTTGTCTATAGTCTTTGAATACCGGTAGGTCTTTTACCCTTCTCCTGACTCTATAGAGCTTTCTTAGACATTCTGTCTTTCATTCTCATCACATGCCCTAACAAATGCAACCTTTTCCTCTTCAGTGGCTCTTATAATCGTAGAACCTTTAGGCTTTCCCTATTTTTTTTAGTTCCCTATCCTATATCACCTTGAAACATTGTCAACACCTCAGGAACCTCATCTCTGTAGCCTGTACTCTATTTAAATCCATCCATGTCCAGGTTTCAGAGCCATAGGTAAATAGTGGTTGATATTATGCCAAATGAAAACATTGAATGTTATTATTATAAGGAACCAGAGATGCCATCAGGGTGCTGAGGATAATTTTGGATAGAGTTCTGGACATCAAGGAAGAGGTCTACATTGGTTTCATCGACTGGCTAAAGGTGTTCGATGGAGTGAAGTGTAATAAACTTATGGAAATACTCAAGAAGCTCAGCATTCCCTGAAGAAACAGAAGGCTGATTGCAAACTTGTATCTGGGACAGCGAGTGAAGGTGAGGTTGAATGATTGAAAGACCAACAGTGCAGAGATAGGAAGAGGAGTGAGGCATGAATGCTGTTCGTCACCCAGTCTGTTCAACTTGTATGGAGAATGGCTGGTCATAGAAGCTCTGGAAGGACATGGCCATTTCAGATTAGGATGATGCGTCATCAACACAACAAAGAACACAGATGATCTAGCAATGCTGGCCACAAATAAAGAAGAATTGCAGGAAATTATGGATCAGCTGGTGGAGATAAGGAGAAGATATGGCATGGAGATCAACATTAAGAAGTCTAAAGTGATGGTGATTTCAAAAAATTAAGAACCATTGAAAATAAAAAGTGGAAACCAAGAGTTGGAAAACATAGAGCAATTCAAGTACCTGGGAAATCTGCTGACAAAAGGATGCCTAATGCACCAAGGAAATCAGGTCAAGGATTTCCATGGCCAAGGAAGCTTTCAACAAGAAGACCAGCAAGTTGAGTTTGTAGCTGAGGAAGAAACTGATGAAATGCTACATTTGGAGCATTGCACTTTATGGAGCAGAAACTTAGACTGTTAGGAAGATGGAAAAGAAACACTTGGAGAGATTTTAAATGTGGTACTGGAGAACACTTGAGAAGATCAGATGGACAGACAGGGTGGCTTGGAGAATAAAAAGAGATAACAATAAGTTAGTAACTGATAAACACTTTGCCATTGCAACCAACCTCAAAGTAAATTATTATTATTAATAGTACCGCATCTTACTACCTGTTCGGGTTATACACACTTACGCTAATGTGTAATGGTGGGTGATTGTGAGATGAAATGGAGGACCTACAGTTTAACATGGAATCCGAACCACGGTGGAGGCTTGGTATACTACACATTCACAAGTTGTCCCAAAGTAGAGAAGCTAAACTCATGATCTTGTTACATTATTTATAATATTTAAGTAATCAAATAAATCAGCAGTTTTGGTATGGAACATTTTGCAAGCAAATGTTACTTTGAAAAATTAACCACTTATTTATTCCTATTACATTTACTGTCGCTTCTATGAATATGATACACCTCAAAAGTGAATGGAAATTTTTATTAAAGAGTTAAATGTGTTTTATGATATATATTACATCTCGTTAGACAGATCTAAACTGTTTATCAAGTATAAATCTGAATATTTATTGTTTTTGTGGTTTAATTGGGATGCTGAAGGAGTGTGGTTTGAAAGGGAATCCATTATGTCAATGTGTAAGAAGTGTCTTACATTGGTTTGGGTATGTTGAGAGGATGATTGTGGATCGAGTGACAAAGAAAATATATGAAGGTATTGTGTGTGGATCAAAAGGAAGGGGTAAGCCAAGTAATATGTGGCTAAATGTGGTATATGAATGTGTGAAAAAGAAACATATTAAGAGTTTTAATAATAAAAGAGCATGTATGACTCAGTGTATGGCTGTGAAGCGAAGGAAGTATGCAAGGACAGAGAATTGTGGAAAAAGTTAGTGAGGATTAAGTACAGAGTTGTTTTTTAAGCTATTTGTACAGTTTTTTGCCTACCCCGTAAGGGAACAGCGTGATTAGGTATATGTGTGTGTGTGTAATGTGTATGTATGTATGTGCATATGTATGTATGTATGTATGTATATATTATGTATGATACATAGTAAAACAGTTACATTTAATACCGTTGCTTGGTGATGCTTGTAAAAATTAGAGGTACTATGGTCCAATAATTAACTTATTACTGTAGTGACATTTAATTATGTTACTTATTATGCTTGAACTAAATCAACTTAGTTATGTTTAGCTTAAAAATGAAATAGTATTACAAATTACGAATAAATAAATGTTATATTAGCTATTTCAATCGGTTTTTATTTCCATTAATAATTAGAGAATTTAAATGTTAACACACTTAATAGAAAAAATAAAAGTGAGTAATAAATTTTATTAAATTGTCATTATAATTAAATAAGATTTTTAATCAAATACATTGTTAAATACATATTTTGACAAAATCCATACATGAAAATGTAAATGATATGTTTGATGAGTTATAATGAAATAGTTCCTATTTATCTGAATCATTTATTTTTATCCATCTCTGGTTTTAGTGAACTTAATTGTAGTAAAAATTTGGCTACATTGAACTTAATTCATTGGTCCCAACCCACATTGTAATTACAGTTAAATTTCAATCAATATAAACTCATAGGTCAAAAATCATTATAATTAAAACTGTCAATTTTGTATTTTATACTTGGTAGTATAACAGGCCTCCTGAGTCACAGATGGCTTTGATTTCTGATAGCTTGTTATACTATTGGTTGCTCATACATAGCTGACAATTCTCACATGTCCATCACAAACTCAAACTATGATTGAATGTGT
Source organism: Timema bartmani (assembly GCA_902151455.1). Classification (NCBI taxonomy): domain Eukaryota; kingdom Metazoa; phylum Arthropoda; class Insecta; order Phasmatodea; family Timematidae; genus Timema; species Timema bartmani. The sequence goes on along the minus strand of CABFWB010002535.1, from coordinate 1,655 downwards.
CTGAGCATGGATAGAATCGTGGATAGCTCATTGGTAAGAGTATTGGTGCGCTAAGCCAATGGTCGCAGGGTTTGATTCTCCTGTCCCAGTTTCATTTTTCAACTAATTTAAATTAAATTAAATGTGGTCTCTACATAAGGACAATGCCGTAATTACAATAATTCGAAACCTGTGTGCTGATATTAACTAAAATAGGTTCATTATGTTTCAAAATATACAATTTCATAAACTTTTTGTACAAACGCTTAAATGAAGTATTTTTCAGAGATTCGAAAATAGATAGACAGAGAGCAAAGAGGTTAGGCCAACTTCTAGAAATAAACAACCCATTTGAGCCGTACCTTAACCACTACATTTCATTGTGAACACTTGAATTTTTTACTAGGTATTAACTGTACTCTATAAACTATGCACTATTTATTATTAACTTTATTAGTTATCTGTTATTCATGATTATAAACACAACCTTACAGCTAGCAGGGCAAAAAAAAGAATCCTTGTCAAATTGAGGTATTTTCTCCCATAATATGGTACATTAATAGCATTTAATATTTTTATTTTACTAGTTTTAACTTTTAATTATAAGTCACAATTAGCCATGCTGAAACTAAAATAATTCTTATAAAGCTAACACTAATTAAATAAATCCGGTCACAATTAAAACACAACCTTCTGAGTAAAACTATAGAATTTAAGCTACTTCAGTAACCTTGTGATTCATAGAAAATTATCACGTTTGGTACTTTACTATTTTCACTGTGATAAGTCTTATGATCAGGGCTTGGTAACTTTTTTAGGCCCCAATCGACTTATAAACTTATGAAAAGTCCCGTGATTACCCATCGTTTCTCCACTCTACTTTTTTTTCTATGCATTCATTAAAATCAACCTTCCTCAAATACTTATGTCCACACCTTTATAGTAAACAAATATAGAACTTCCTTATTGAACTTTTCCTATAACATTACCGATTATGACCAAACAAGTTTATTTTGGTCACACTCAAATCTTATTTTGAAGGTACTTGTTAAATATTTGCGAGCTTAAGAGACTTAAAGATCTACCAGTTGATTGTGATCGACCAATTGCCGATCTATGCTCTATACCAGGTATGTCAAACTTGCGGGCCGATCTATGATTTTATGTGGCCTGCGGACCTTATAACGAAACAACATTCAATGCGGCCCAATCTATAATTATTTGTGGCCAGCAGAGCTTATAGCAAACCAACATTCAATTCGGCATTATTCTTTTTTTCATAAACGCGACTATCCGGCAGGTGAGTATAAAGTTGTAAAGAAAGAGATAGTGGGTGAGAGAGTGTCAGCAAGCAGTGGAGCGATACATTCTTGACTATCTTCCGAGAAACCTAACTGATAACATTAACCCTCAATCTCATTGCAGAGAACAGAGACCCACAAAAAATAAAACATTTGTTTTCATTGGCAGTTTCCTACTTCAGAGCTAAGAGATAACAAAAATATTGAAATCAATCTAGTTTGTCTGCTGTAGCATCTGGTCATGGCATTTCTTCTAAGGGTGAATGGGATCCCATCCCGAACCCTCAGGAAAATGTCAGGGAATTTATCCATTCCCGAGAGTTGGGCGGGAAATAAAGCCCCCGCTTATTGTTTTAGCAGGCTCAATCTATATTG
>CABFWB010002534.1:82716-105095 GCA_902151455.1 Timema bartmani | reverse complement strand
AAATGATCCCTACTTATGAATCTATAAAATATCTATATTGTTTGAACATATATTTATTCTGTTATTCAACATAATTGCCTAAAACCTATTAAAACATGCCTAGAGCGTCCCAAAAAAAGACACAAACCAAGAAAATAAGACCTAAATATACAAAACGACAAAAATGACATAAAAAAGTATTCAGCACAAAGGGATCATGAACAGTTTTGATGTACACATGAATACTGTCTATGATGTACCAACATAAATGGTATGGTGAACTGAAGAGACTCTCTCTCTCTTTATTCTTAAAATAGAGATATTTTGTGAGATGTGAAATGAAATAGTATACATTGTTGCATAAACACTCTAAAAAAGAGCATAAGTGAAATAATTTACAATTTTACGGACACATAAAGTAAAGAGAAGAATCTCCTTCCACCAAAGTGTATAACAATCGATTTAAAATTTCAAAGTACTCCATAAAAGGTTAAATGATATCTATATACAAAATTTAATAACAATTGTTAGAGTGGATTTTCAGAAAATAGATTTCTTCTATTTTTATTCTTCTCTAAACTACCCTTAATTTTAGGGATGGATATTTATTTCAAAAAAATCCTTGGAGGGACCTTATGAAAAACCTAGATACCAAGTTTTAGCTTGATCGGTAAAATGGTTTCGGCTCTACTCCGAGACAAAGACAACGAGACAAACAGACAGAATAGCAAAAAACACTTTTCTTTTTAAGGGTGCCATGAAACGTTGACATTTATCAAAAGCTCGAGTTTGAGTTTTTTACGATCACAATACTTATCTCTTCTAGGGAATCGAGAGATAGTAAAAACATGGGCATGTCATAAAGTACAGGTCCTTCTTAACACCAATTCTTTTCTATCTGCACAAAAAATGACGTTTTAGTAAGGAAAGCTGAGAGGATATGGATATTGTGACGAATAGGTGTAATGACTTGGCGTACTGGCAAAGGAAGAAGATCTTTAAATACGACGAGGAAAATATTTAAAACTTGAAGAAAGTGTGAAATGGAGATTACCAACACCTCGGTGGCGTAGTTGGTTGATGCGCTAGTTTCGTGTTTAGCTTGACTGCCAAGGACGGGGAAATTGAGGTTCGAATCTTGGTCGGGTGAACTAGGGGTGGTATTTCCTATATGGTTTTCCACGCAATTTCGGGTTCACTTCCTCTAAATTCAACCCTCCCAATTCCTCATACATTAGTGTAATTAGTACTTAAACGTATAACCCGAACGGGAAGAATATATTGAATAGAAAAACACTGCAAATAGAGATGGGAAATCATCAGCTAGAGAATGTTGATTATTTAAAATATTTAGAAAGTTAAATTTCAGCAGCAGACACGCAGTGCACACAGGAGATAAATTCAAAAATTGCAGTGACCAAGTCTGCTTTCAACAAAAAAAAAAAAGCCAAAACCATTCCTTCACCTCTGACAAGACGTGTATTAATCACAACTTGTGAATGTGTGGAATGCCAGGCCTCCACCGTGGTTCGGATCCCACGTTAAACTGTAGGTCCTCCATTTCATCTCGCAATCACCCTACCATTACACATTAGCGTAAGTGCGTATAACCCGAACGGGTAGTAAGACGTGGTAATAATAATAATAGTAATAATAATACTAATAATATAACTGACTGGAAAACTGGACCTGGCGATTATATAGAAACCGATGAAGTGTTACATATTCAGCATCGCTAATTATATAGTTGAAATACTATAATGAGGAAAAAGAATAATACATATTTGGGAAGCTTTGAAATGTGGTGGTGGAGGAGAATAAAAAGAATAAAGTAGAAAAATCGGGTGAATAATGAAGAATTCTAAGTGAGAGTAAATGAAAATACAACAATTTTTCTGATCATCTTACGAATAAAGTCCTAATGGAAATGAGACGAAATGGTTTATTGATTGGTGTCATAGAAGTCAAGGGTGAATGGTACCGATAATACTATGATTTCAAATGACTGATGGCATCAAACAAAGAAATAGGATGAAGTTTCTGGATACATATCCAAAAGAAGCTGTCAATAGAACATGCTGGAGGACAAAAATTGGGACAATGCAACAGCTCTGTTGAACGTTAGAGCACATAATAAATAGGGTACATGATTAAGACCAATCTAAAGATAAAGTATCCCCCAAGAAATTCGTATATTGAATGTTCATACATCGCAGGACTTTGTCGCGATACTTTCTCGCGAACCTCTTGTGATATTGTTAATTAAATAATGTATATATTAATACCTTTTACAACTTTTATCTTCACATATTAAGATGCTACATTCAAGAAATTTCCACAATAGCACCCGCGTTTCTTCATCGTGTCTTTCTATTAGAACACCTCGTTAACAAGTGAAGCAAATTATTCATACCCCCCACCAGTTTCATGGCTATAACATTAATTTTGATACCAAAAGCTGCTGAACTCTTGCGAGCACAAGCAAAACTACTTTTCAAAAAGAAATCAAAATAAATACATTTTGCAAATGAAATATGATGCTCTCTTTCTCGCACTCACACTGCGAGGTTTATTTCTTTAATAATTACTAGGGCTAGAAGCAAGCCAATTGAATGTTCCTAACTCGTAGTTTTTGCACGTGTACGGAAGTTTAACAACAACAGTAGAGTGCGACTAATAAATTTGACACAAACTGAATTTAATTACACCAAAAAGCTATGAAACAAACCAGGATCATTACAACTTAGTAAAGGAATAAAAAAATTGGTTGGTAAAAGTAAATTTAACAGTTTGTTTTATTCTTAATTTTGTTTATTTCAAAATATAATTTTTAAAAATGAGCCATTTGCGTCTTTAATAATGAATTAATTATACATATAATATGGTAACAATAGATAAATAAATAAATAAATAAATAAATAAATAAATAATACATTAGACATGTCACAACACAAAATGTTTGCAAATATAAGTTAATAAAAATGTAATAAAGTTAAAGTGGATATTATCAGATGAACATTTAAAAATAGTATTAAATAAACTCTACATTCCATAATAATTATTTACATAGTAAAATCTGAAATATGAAAAAATCAAAATATTTACCGCTAACGCAATTAAAACAACTTCTCTATGCATACAATAATATAGTAAACAAAAATGAATTTCAGTTTATTTTGAAAAATGGATGCCGTGCCTAGATAAATATACAAATAAATAATTAGTTTTTATAACTTACTAGCATGAGTTGCCAAAATGAGCCAAACATATTGAATTATTCATCCGTTTACAGCCAAATAGATTCATATGAAGATTGTGGACTCCTTTTCTAATGGTTTTAATATTGTATTATCACTCAGAAAAAGGATTTTGCCAATCAAAATTTGATTATTTTATAACTCCTCATTTAGAATGACTACTATCTGTGCTTCCATTACGAGTCAAAATCTGAAATATGTTCTCATTATACCTGTTAATGACTTAGTGTAGTTACCCAAGTCACCATGCGAGGAGATATTGTTGATTAATTTTCCGTAACCTTGGAAACTCTCTATTTTCTTGATTGTTTGCAATGTTTCTGAATCATCCAACTACATTGTTTATAGGAGGCGTTTAGCTCTAACTATTTGTAGGAAGTCCATTACTGAACGAGTTTGTGATGTTGTTGAAATTAGTCGGGATCCCATTGTTCATTGGATTGTATTTTATTCATCTGATCGGTGATGTTATTGAAATTAGTGGGGAATTGGTTAGTCATGTTCATGTTGTTCATTGGATTGTAGTTGTTCAAATTCCCAATTAAATCAACTTGTGCACTTCTTTTAGATTGGATATGTTCCCCATTATTGGCCGCAGTACTAAAAAAAGGCCCCATTTGACCTGTGAATGGCTTAGTGTAGTTACTTAAATTATCAGGTGAAGGGATATGGCCTATAAAGCTTCCGTAATCTTGGGCGCTCCTTTTTGTTTGGTTATTAGCTCCCCCTCCAAATCCTCCACCCATATTGTTCATTGGATTGTAGTTTATTCATCTGATCGGTGATGTTATTGAAATTAGTGGGGAATGGGTTAGTCATGTTCATCTGGTTCATTGGATTGTAGTTGTTCAAATTCTCAATGAAATCAAATTGGGCACTTCTTTTAGATTGAGTATGGTCCCCAGCACCCTGGCCGAAACCTCCGGCGATGTTGTTCATTGGGTTGTAGCCACTCATCTGATTGGTGATGTTGTTAAAGTCTGTGGGGATACCACTATTGAACGGTGACGTGTAATTCTTCACTGGGTTCATTTCGTTAAATTTGTTGATGCCAGACGTGATCTGAGATGGTATACCACCGTACACGGGACCCTCGTCAGCGGTTGCCTGCCTCTTGCCTGAAGAGTGCGTCGGGAGGAAAGCTTCTATCAGAGGGCTGGGGTCAAAGTCTTCAGCCCATTCTTGGACTCCGGCGTCACCCGGGTTGAGACCGGGTGGCACTGTGATGAAGTTGGGATAATCGTTCAGGAGAGTCCGTGTCAAGCTTCGACCACCCTGAAAGAAAAATAAAGTTAAAAAAAGGTATGTGATAGCGCAACTTTATTTTTATGACGGTGCGAAAAAAACAACTACTAAAATGAGACGTCTGCTTCAACCTGTATCACCTACCTAAGCTAAGCGTTATCCGTGGGGTGAGACAGGCTCTTAACAAAAGGAGGTCAATGATTGTTATATATTTTTTACTGCATCTTAGTACTCGTTTGGGCTATGCGCAAACATTCATCACTCTAATAGAATAGGGGTGATTAATGTGACACCTTAGATTAAATATACCCGCAAATGAGAGGAGGTATAGTGGAAAACAATTAAGGAAAAAACTTTCAATACACCCAACTGGGATTCGAACTCTCAATATGCCCAACTGGGATTCGAGCCTCGACCTCCTCGTCACATGCAATTCAGTCTAATCAGAGTGTGACGCGTTAGAAAATGTGACCAACGATGCGAACCCTCATTTTAAAAGCCATTTCCAATGCAGTGGTATCAGCGTATTGGATTATTTTGGGTGCGAACAGTTTTTTCAAAAGCCACGATGCAAGTATTTGTATTTAGAGAAAATAAAATATTCACAGTAAAAAGGCTATAACATGGCATCATAAATAGATTTTACCACGGTGAGAATAAGTGGGACAGGTAATTTTGTTGCAAACATTTTCTACTTTCTCACATCAATAGAAAGTATTCTAATTGTGAAAATAAAATCTATCTCAAGAGTATGACAAATCTTTACGTTTTGTGTGAGACTGAATCCAAAAAAGTTGTTTTTACAATTTTATCTGTCCCCCTATCTGTCTGTCTGTCCCTGGCCACGAATTCGAAACGGTTGTGTGGAATTTCTTCAAACATAATATTTAGATTTTATACCTCAAGATGTTTGTTTTGATTTTGATACTAGCCCTTAAATTAAGGGTAGTTTACTTACGAATGATTTTTTTAATACCAATTTTTTTGAAAATGGCTCTGAAAAGTTTGATTAAAATGCTTATCATAGATTGCTTTAATATGACCAATAACAATGTATCGTTAGTTTTGGGGCAAAAATTCGTTGAAGGGTAGTTTAATGATAATACATTTTTGAAAATTCAAAATATTTCATAAAGATGTGTAACGATATTGTTTGAAATGTATCTCTGGGAATTGTATGGCGTGAAAAAATTAAACTCTATTGCTTAGACTTGTTATTTGTACTCACATTCGTTTGAGGGAAGTTTACAATATTGTATGATATTTCAAAATTTTGAACTAGTGGTATTTTAAGAATGGCCCTAATGGTTTCGGTACAAATGGGTATATTTGTAGTGTTAACATGAAAAGGAATATTAGATAGTAGTTTTGGGTAAAAATTTGCTTAAGATTTGTTTACTGATGATTGATTTTTCAAACATTTGGATTATTTTAAAAATGGTACCAGAGATTTGGTTCAAAATAGGTAGTGTATCTGTCACGCTTTTTACAATATATATAATTGTATAAGTTGGTTTTTAATATAAAAATTCATTTGATAGTAGTTTACTTTCGACTGATTTTTGAAAAATTTGATTCGCACATCCGTATGCACTATGCAGGAAAGGTATTCGTGAACATTTTCGGCCTCTATATTATGATGAATATTTACGTTTTATGTGTGTCCGAACCAGAAAAAGTTAATTCTCCAATTGTATTTGTACATCCGTCCCTGGTCACTAATCCAAAACGGTTTGATGGATTTTGTTCTAAGATGATATTTAGATTTTATAGGGCTATGCCGTGAGATTTTTTAATTTATTTTGACCCTAGACCTCAAATTAATAGTAATTTACTGATGAGCAATATTATTTTGAATTACATTTTTTCTAAATGGATCCAACCATTTTGTTTTTAGTAGCTTTACAAATCTGAACTGTGGTGTTTATTTCTGTGTCTACAATAGGCTCCATATTTATGCCGTATGTGTCATCGCATTGACATATAAAATTTAAACTAAACTAGGTTAATTTAATCAACATTGATCAAAAATATCCCGCTACAAAACAAAATATAAATTATATTAAATACGCACCGATAAACAAAACGAACTTCTGATAAAATCGACACATCATTTTCTTTTAAGAATAAAATATGTTTATTTCAGACTCTGTAACATGAGATTAGAACCCATCAAGCACTGATAAAAAAAAATCAAAAAATCAGCACATCTGATTTTTGGCCAAAGAGAGGAAAATAAATCTACCAGGCACGGTTGCGCAAATTTTGAATGCATATTGAACATTATTGCTCTCATTCATACACACAAACACATACATATATTATAATGAGTTTAATTGCATTATGAGGCCTTCACAATTAAGTAATTTTCTCTATACTCTATACTTAAATTTTAACAGACAAAATATAAATTTGAAATAAAATTAAATTATAACAATATTAAGTTTAAGTATTTTACCTAAACAATTTTTTTTATAGAAACTTGAATTATACACACCTGTTTAAAGAACACATTTGCTGGCTCCGCAATTCCACATACTGCCAGGAGAACAGCAACTAACGAAAGATCCATTTTGTAAAGACTGAAACATCCATTTTGAAAAGGAAGTTTAGTAGAGTTTATCAAAGTTTATTTGATATAAAACATATGTGGACGTGTAGATATATATTTATACATAAAGGCATCATTGTGTATCAGTACACAAACTTATCTACTAGTTGCAGTAACACGGGCAACGGTAAACTGGCTGGCAAGGCTGTCTCTACAGTAGGGATATGTAGGGGTTTGTAGGAACAGCACTCAGGGTAAGACGGAGTAAGGGTTGTACTTGTATACTGTAGCCAGTGCCAACACCGATGGGTACAGCATCCTTACCATAATCAGCGAATATTGTCATAGGTACGCCTACGATTGAGGCATAATACTACCTCCCAGATTGTGTGAGTTGTTCATTGTGTGTGATGGGATTCCGAATATTGCCAATGACTGGAATAAAGTTGTCATTGTTCCTTTGTACAAAGGCAGTAAGAGTGAATGTAAGAATTATAGAGCAGTTATTTTGTTGAGTATTCCAAACAAGGTTTTTGGGATAGTCTTAATTGAGAGGGTGCGTGAAAAAACTGTGGAAAAGATTTGAGGTGCGCATTGTGGTTTCATGGACCAGATATTAACATGGCAACAAGGGTTTGAGAAATGTATGGCAGTAAGGGGTAAATGGTGTTGTGCATTTGTTGATCTGGAAAAAGCGTACGATCAAGTGAATATAAATATGTTATGGTATGTTCTGAGATGTGTTGATGCCTGGTTAGTAAATTAAATTTTGGTGGTGTATAATATAAATAAAAAGTGTACTAGGGAGGATGAAGCTTTCAGCTAATGGTTTGACATTGAACTGTGTGTTACAAAAGATTGTGCTATGTCTCCCCGTTTGTTTAATATATTCATGAATAAGTGTATGAGGAATGCTTGTTAGGACGTGTTTGGTATACAAATATAAAATGTGAATGTGAGAGTGCTGCTATATGCAGATGATGCTATATTAATGGATGAGAGTGAAAGTGACTTACAGGATGCATTAAATTGTTTGAATATAGCAACAAGTAGAATGGATCTTCGTAGAAATGTATCCAAAACTGAGGATGATAGTTTTTGATAAGGATGGATCGGGAAATGATTTTCAACATAGTCAACTCTCAGAACAAGTGCATGATTTTTCGTAACTGGGTAGAATGTGTTATAAAAATGGAAGGATGGATGGTGAAATTGACAGATGGGTGAATGCATCTCGGAGATTAGTTGGACATATGCAGACTATTGCAAAGAATGAAGTAGTATCGAAAAGATGCAAAGACGAAAGTATATGAAAGTGTGCTAACACCAATATTGTTTTATGGATGTGAGGAGTAGTTTTGTCAGGATAAACACGAGAGCAAGGTGAATGTGGTTGAATTGAGATATCTAAGAAATGTGTGTGAAAAAACTCGTATGGACAGAGTCAGTAACGTATGTGGGCTGAAGGAGTGCAGTATAAAAGGAATCCAATAGGTTGATGTAAAGACGAATGTTACGTTAGTTTAACATGTGAGAGGTTAAGTGTGTATCGAGTAACAAAGAAAATATATTAAGGTGTAAGGCTGCGTTCAGACTAGAACAGAACAACGAACACGAAAATTTCCACGAACATGATCTTTGTTCGGTTAGCTGTGGCCGAGTGTCCAGACTTGATCAGAACATGTTCTCAACGTGTTCCCATAGTTGGTTGTTTTTTAAAAATTATTTTTACTAATGAATAAAACAGATATTAAATTAAACAACAGGATAACAAAAACGCTCGTGTGTGTGTTTTTATTGTGATATAGTAAAAAAAAAATTGTATTTAAGTAGAGATCGTTATAAATAAATTTAACAAATTACTTTGAGCATTAACTTTATTTATCTTAATTTCACAAACAACATCTCCTATTTGGTAAACAAAAAAAAGTTTCTGGAAATAAAAATTTGGGAACAATCAGTCTATTAAGTCGTATTAGTAAAACGAGGCATATCAACTGTTAAATTAGCAACAGGTAAAAGATGTGCAGCATCATTAACAAAAAATCAGGTAAAAAAGGATGACTTTGACCCTCTCCCTACCCGCATCGGTGGCCGCAAGGTCTAAGGCGTCATTCTAGTGTTACACTAGACTGCCGAGGAAGGGTATATCAGAGTTAGATACCAGTCGGGTGCAGTGTAGACTTTTTCTTAAATGGTTTCCCTGCGCTCTCCACACAAATATGGGTGCACTTCCTCTAAATTACACCTATCTCACCCGAGACCATTAGTGTAATTAGTACATAGGCATATAACATGAACGGGTAGTAAGACGTAGCCGAGTAACCTACAAAAACGTTATATATATAATATATAATAGTTTGTATATAATTTATTAACTTTTACTGTAACGATGGTATCTTATTTTATTTTTTTTCCCTTTCTAAGGCGGCTAACACAATTTCCATTCTTTTACTCCACTCGTTCCCATCCCTGTCCATCACGGCCCCAATCTCCTCCACACGTACTGTTTTTTATTTTATTATAGCGATCTAAATCTTTAGGTTTCCAGATTACCTAGTGTGACTTATATAGCTCTCTGAGCTTCATTCACTCTTATTTTGACCACTATATCTTTCTACAATATGCTAAAATAATGAGATAATAATACTTATTATTATTAATTAAACACATACACTAAGAAATACACTCGCCAAAAGATATATGTAGACTTACAAAAATCAAACCACGTGTGACTCCGCTGCTGTCCTGCACAAGACCGAACACGAACATCCTTTGATGCGACGGGCAAAAACCGACAACCGGTGGGTCGGTGCCGAACAGGACAAGGGACACATTAATTTTTGCTACAATGTTCTGTTCAGAAAACCGTCCACACTTGTCGCGAACGTGTTCGTGTTGGTTGTTCTGTTCAAGTCTGAACGGGGCTTAAGGTGTGGATAAAGAAGAAGGGATATGCCATATAACACGTGGTTAAACGTTGTGAACGAATATGTGAGAAAGAGAAACATTAAGAGTTTTAAGAATAAAATAGCATGTATGACTCATTGTATGGATGTTGTTGAAGTGAAGGGTGTATACAAGGATTGGTAACTGTGGAGAAAGTTAGTGAGGATTGATTAAGTAAGGAGATTTTTTTGAGCCTATATGTACAGTTTCTTGCCTACTCCAAAGCGAACAGCGTGATTAGGTATACATACACTTTTATTCAAATAAACTATTTTGAATGCAATGAAAATAATCTCGCAATAAACACAAACATTTTTAAAATGTCGAGTATTTATATGTTTCTATTGTAAATGTAAATAACGGTAAACTATTATTCGACCGAATTGATTTTAATACCTGTTCAGCTTAGCTCTTAATATGTTAATATTTAGTTTTAAAAATCGTTGAGCTCAGCTTTTGCAGTTTGTATAGCAGTGAATATAATTATGATAAAAAATGTGTTTAAATGTACGTAGGAACGCAAAATATATTTTCAAGGTTAGTTTAAAAAAATTGCTTTGGATAGTTTTTAGAATAATTCTATTTTAGTTGTGTTAGCTGATACATTTTACAATAAGAAAATTACATACTAAATAACTCATCTATAATAGTTTAGACTTTATGTTAATACCATAAATAATATGCTCAATATTCTGTATTCTTATGTTATATTCGCTTAATAAGTTAATATTATCCTAAATCGATTTAATTACACAATTAATATATATTAAATTGTAATGTAATTAAATATCCTGAACATGATGTTTAAACCCAAATTTACTTATGTATTTAAATCACTAGGCTTTTTAGAAGTTATTTAACAATTTAAAAATTAATTATACTTTATTATGCTACCAAGATATTACTCACTAACTGTATGGCATTGGGAACTCACAAGTTCATTGCTGCACTTACAAAAGTACGCCACTACTCCCGGTATAAAGCTGATTCTATCCACTCCCCATCATTAAACCCTATTCCTATCTAGAGCTAGTTCTATCCAGTCCCCATCATTACGCCCTATCCCTATCTTGAGCTAGCTATAACCAGTCCACCTCATTACACCTTATCTCTTTCAGGTCCATTCTAATGTTATCCTCCCATCTTCGTCTAGAGGTCTTCCCAATGGTCTCTTCCCATTGGGTTGACCAGTCAATACCTTGAACAAGGTTCTATATTTTTACATTCATGCTCACCTTAATCTCCGAGATTTTAATATCCTAACAATGTTTTGTGATGAGTACTGTACAAGTTATATATTTTTTATTATCGCCTTCTACTACTTGTTCAGATCATACGAATATGACAATTATCTTATGGGTTACGGATTAAGAAGGAAGCATTTTAGAGTTAATCTACCAGACTTTGCGTAGAAATAGAGTGGAAAATCATTTAGGATAAACAATCCTCAGTAGGCCCAGCAAAGATTTGAACACTGATCCCATTATCATCATCATGCCAGTCTAACACTAGAGTGACGACTTAAACTATTCGGCCACTTATGTGGGTACAGGGTATGCAACTCATGATTATGTAACCTCCCTTTTTGTACCAAATATATTCATAAGCAACTTGTTTTTGAACACTATAAATTTCCTTTCATCATGTGGGTAAGAAACCACGTTTCTCAACCCTGGAAAACAATCAATAAACTTATTGTTTTGTATATTCTGAGTTTTACATTCCTTGATACAACCTACTGTAGCGTATAACCCAAACGGGTAGTAAGACGCGGTGCTAAAATTAAATTAAACAACTTACTGACCGAATAATAGCATGCATTGCTCGACTTCATATATATACCAGATTTGAGAAAATTGAAAATATTTCGTGTGAAACAATTCTGATAATTTTTCATGTTGCAACAGGTGGGAATTAGCTATGGTACGAACATAGCTGTATGTTGGGAGAGTACTTCATGTTGCAACAGGTGGGAATTAGCTATGGTACGAACATAGCTGTATGTTGGGAGAGTACTTCANACATATACAAAGTCAAGTTTTATTAGAAAAACCATTATTAAGAGTCAAATAGCAGATGCTATTATAGTTTGTAGCAACATATACAAAGTCAAGTTTTATTAGAAAAACCATTATTAAGAGTCAAATAGCAGATGCTATTATAGTTTGTAGCAACATATACAAAGTCAAGTTTTATTAGAAAAACCATTATTAAGAGTCAAATAGCAGATGCTATTATAGTTTGTAGCAACATATACAAAGTCAAGTTTTATTAGAAAAACCATTATTAAGAGTCAAATAGCAGATGCTATTATAGTTTGTAGCAACATATACAAAGTCAAGTTTTATTAGAAAAACCATTATTAAGAGTCAAATAGCAGATGCTATTATAGTTTGTAGCAACATATACAAAGTCAAGTTTTATTAGAAAAACCATTATTAAGAGTCAAATAGCAGATGCTATTATAGTTTGTAGCAACATATACAAAGTCAAGTTTTATTAGAAAAACCATTATTAAGAGTCAAATAGCAGATGCTATTATAGTTTGTAGCAACATATACAAAGTCAAGTTTTATTAGAAAAACCATTATTAAGAGTCAAATAGCAGATGCTATTATAGTTTGTAGCAACATATACAAAGTCAAGTTTTATTAGAAAAACCATTATTAAGAGTCAAATAGCAGATGCTATTATAGTTTGTAGCAACATATACAAAGTCAAGTTTTATTAGAAAAACCATTATTAAGAGTCAAATAGCAGATGCTATTATAGTTTGTAGCAACATATACAAAGTCAAGTTTTATTAGAAAAACCATTATTAAGAGTCAAATAGCAGATGCTATTATAGTTTGTAGCAACATATACAAAGTCAAGTTTTATTAGAAAAACCATTATTAAGAGTCAAATAGCAGATGCTATTATAGTTTGTAGCAACATATACAAAGTCAAGTTTTATTAGAAAAACCATTATTAAGAGTCAAATAGCAGATGCTATTATAGTTTGTAGCAACATATACAAAGTCAAGTTTTATTAGAAAAACCATTATTAAGAGTCAAATAGCAGATGCTATTATAGTTTGTAGCAACATATACAAAGTCAAGTTTTATTAGAAAAACCATTATTAAGAGTCAAATAGCAGATGCTATTATAGTTTGTAGCAACATATACAAAGTCAAGTTTTATTAGAAAAACCATTATTAAGAGTCAAATAGCAGATGCTATTATAGTTTGTAGCAACATATACAAAGTCAAGTTTTATTAGAAAAACCATTATTAAGAGTCAAATAGCAGATGCTATTATAGTTTGTAGCAACATATACAAAGTCAAGTTTTATTAGAAAAACCATTATTAAGAGTCAAATAGCAGATGCTATTATAGTTTGTAGCAACATATACAAAGTCAAGTTTTATTAGAAAAACCATTATTAAGAGTCAAATAGCAGATGCTATTATAGTTTGTAGCAACATATACAAAGTCAAGTTTTATTAGAAAAACCATTATTAAGAGTCAAATAGCAGATGCTATTATAGTTTGTAGCAACATATACAAAGTCAAGTTTTATTAGAAAAACCATTATTAAGAGTCAAATAGCAGATGCTATTATAGTTTGTAGCAACATATACAAAGTCAAGTTTTATTAGAAAAACCATTATTAAGAGTCAAATAGCAGATGCTATTATAGTTTGTAGCAACATATACAAAGTCAAGTTTTATTAGAAAAACCATTATTAAGAGTCAAATAGCAGATGCTATTATAGTTTGTAGCAACATATACAAAGTCAAGTTTTATTAGAAAAACCATTATTAAGAGTCAAATAGCAGATGCTATTATAGTTTGTAGCAACATATACAAAGTCAAGTTTTATTAGAAAAACCATTATTAAGAGTCAAATAGCAGATGCTATTATAGTTTGTAGCAACATATACAAAGTCAAGTTTTATTAGAAAAACCATTATTAAGAGTCAAATAGCAGATGCTATTATAGTTTGTAGCAACATATACAAAGTCAAGTTTTATTAGAAAAACCATTATTAAGAGTCAAATAGCAGATGCTATTATAGTTTGTAGCAACATATACAAAGTCAAGTTTTATTAGAAAAACCATTATTAAGAGTCAAATAGCAGATGCTATTATAGTTTGTAGCAACATATACAAAGTCAAGTTTTATTAGAAAAACCATTATTAAGAGTCAAATAGCAGATGCTATTATAGTTTGTAGCAACATATACAAAGTCAAGTTTTATTAGAAAAACCATTATTAAGAGTCAAATAGCAGATGCTATTATAGTTTGTAGCAACATATACAAAGTCAAGTTTTATTAGAAAAACCATTATTAAGAGTCAAATAGCAGATGCTATTATAGTTTGTAGCAACATATACAAAGTCAAGTTTTATTAGAAAAACCATTATTAAGAGTCAAATAGCAGATGCTATTATAGTTTGTAGCAACATATACAAAGTCAAGTTTTATTAGAAAAACCATTATTAAGAGTCAAATAGCAGATGCTATTATAGTTTGTAGCAACATATACAAAGTCAAGTTTTATTAGAAAAACCATTATTAAGAGTCAAATAGCAGATGCTATTATAGTTTGTAGCAACATATACAAAGTCAAGTTTTATTAGAAAAACCATTATTAAGAGTCAAATAGCAGATGCTATTATAGTTTGTAGCAACATATACAAAGTCAAGTTTTATTAGAAAAACCATTATTAAGAGTCAAATAGCAGATGCTATTATAGTTTGTAGCAACATATACAAAGTCAAGTTTTATTAGAAAAACCATTATTAAGAGTCAAATAGCAGATGCTATTATTTATGCTTTTTAGTGAAGAGTTCTCCATCTATATATTATATTCTGAAAATAGAAAAATTTACGTCTCCTGGATAGCTTAGTGGTTAGAGCTTTAGCGTATTAAACCAAAGGTCCCGGGTTTGATTCCCGTGTCCAGTTGTCATTTTTCAATTTTCAGAATAAAACCATTATTATTTTGAGAATAATATAAAACATTCTTCATATGTAATTTCTGAACATAATTTCTATAGACTTTTTTTTTATTACAAATTTACAAAAATTAATTTTCACTAAACTATGATAATTTTTTTTTTAGAAAACCGATATAAATGATTATTTATCATGGAAAATATTCCTCAGATACACATTTTAAACAAAAGCTTTAGCGGCGGCCTTTACTATTCTTAAATAATGTTCTCAAAAAATATCAAACACACCCTAGATATCCATTTTAAATAAAATTGTTAGGGCTTTTTTAAACATCTCAAATTTGCAAAAAATTGTCATCAGTGAACTGTCCTTAATTTGAGGGTTATAATTTAAAAAACTCTAGTTACGAACGTACAAAATCAAAATATAAAATTTTACCGAAATATATATCTAACCGTTTTAGTGTAACAAGAGGGTCGTACAGACATACAGGGGGACGGATTTAATAATGCAAGACCTAGGCCTACATTTTTACACTTGGAGGCACGTAAAATATAAAGATTAATTATAAACTCGAAGTCAAAAACTCTCACTTTTAAAATACTGTCTCTATATGAGAAAGTTAAACAAACTTTTACTGTACACTTATTTTAGGCTGTAAGGTAACAAGTCTTAACTTGATGAATTACAGTTTACAGTACTACCCCTTCTAATAAGCTGCGCCATAGGGGGAGGTAGGGTTGTTACCGCACAGGGTGAAAGAAGACCACATTGATACAATCAAACATTTTAATTCCCTGTGGCATGCCAACATGAAATAAATAAACAATATATAAAACTTTTCACAACGGGGTATAATTTTTTGAAGTCAATAATATTTTAACAGCTATCTCATTCAATGTCATGTCACAATGATCGTTGTGAAGTCAACGGCCAGTAATCGTCTTGGCTATTGAATCTTGTATAATGTTGAGGACAACAAGTTACAAACATCTTGACTAGCAAAATACAACACGTTTCATACTAATAAAGAAAATATTTTATCATATGTTTTGATTTTAACAATTTGCCTTTTTTTCTACAATGAAGGTGACTGCTTTTAACGTTATTACTTTTAGGTTATTGAAA
The DNA here is from genome assembly GCA_902151455.1 of Timema bartmani. NCBI lineage: Eukaryota > Metazoa > Arthropoda > Insecta > Phasmatodea > Timematidae > Timema > Timema bartmani. The sequence continues at coordinate 89,035 of CABFWB010002534.1, read as the reverse complement.
TTGATTTTGTCTAAGACACTCACTTTGACAATTTAATGAATTTAACCTCTTTAAAATGTGGCAATATTAAAATATTGACTATTTCATTTGAATTATTTATTATATTTAATAGGGTGACCTGGTGGTCTAGGGGTAAGGTGCCAGACTTCGGTGCTGAGGGTCCGGGGTTCAATCCTTGGTCCCGACACAGATTTATCTGAATGCCAAACCCTTCCTTCACCTCTGATCCGTGGTTCGGATTCCACGTTAAACTGTAGGTCCTCCATTTCATCTCACAATCACCCTACCATTACACATTAGCGAAAGTACGTACAACCCGAACGGGTAGTAAGACGCGGTGCTAATAATAATAATAATAATATTATATTTAATAATATTTAAAAGATTTGGTTTCTAAACACTCATTTAAAAAATGCAAATAAGAGGTGGTACCCTAGACAAGTTCAAAATTTAACTAAATGACGCCTGAAAGACAAAAAAAAAAGCTATATTTTCTAAAAGGGCCTTCATAGAGAAACTGGACTCTATGTGTATGTGAACCACGGGCCCAAAAAAATCGTCACGTGGTTTGTGGTTTCCACACCCCTGCTCTAAATATTATCACCGTCGTTTCCACCCCATTAATTTAAATATGCGGCTGCCTGGACAGGTAGCAAGATAATAGCCGCTAGTTCCTTCCTTCTAAAGCCCAATTAAAAATTCTTCTCCAGGATTCCTTCCCGGATCCTCTGGAAATCCTTATAGCCCACCTGCCCTAAACGGCTCACAAATTCCCCTTTTATTAACACGTTTTAATGTGTACATTGCTATAGTTTCCTGACCTTAACAGTCTACTCCAATCAAACAGTATGAGAGAGTGAACTTTGAGGTAACTTTTAGGGAATAACTAGAATAGTTTGACACGCGGACTAAACTTCATGTTCATCGAGTCCTAACGCAACGGAAAGTTCGGAAGGTGGGAGTAAGGCCGTAGTCAGGGGGAGGTTCAAACACCCCCCTAAATTTTATTAACAAAATATATATGGCTTTATTTATGGTTCAAACAATGTAAAAATTAAGGTACAAGTACAAATTATGGAGCTGTGCTACCATAAAAAAAAGCACTTCAGATAGCTTCTAGAGATGTTTAGTATTTAGAATTTGTCCTAGCCTTCTACAGTTATGGTGTTATGTCTACATAAAAAAAGCACTTCAGATAGCTTTTAGAGGTGTTTAATAATTAGAATTTGTCCTAGCCTTCTACAGTTATGATGTTATGTCGACATAAAAAAACACTTAAGATATCTTCTAGAGGTGTTAAGTATTCAAAATTTTTCCTAGACTTCGGTATTTAGGGGGTTATGTGTTGCCATAAAAACATTTCAGATAGCTTCTAGAACTGTTTATCATTTAGAATTTTTTCTAGCCTCCAGCAATTGGGGGATGTAACCCCCCCCCCCCTGAAATTATTGGCTGGATACGACCTTGGGAAGGAGGGGGCATTCCTAAAGGTTTTGCAACTCTCCCTTAACGTAAATGCTAAAACACTTCCTCTACCTTCTACCGTCCTCATCCATACCCCATTAGTGTAGTTGAATGTTGATAGCCCAAGATGATAAAAAGACTCAGAGCAAAAAAAAAAGGAAGGTACATATCTTTTGGGTTGTTAGTTGAATGTTGATAGCCCAAGATGATAAAAAGACTCAGAGCAGAAAAAAGGAAGGTACATATCTTTTGGGTTGGGAGCGAGGAACTACATTATAGGAAAGAAGCTCCCCCCCTGAGTTCTAGACCCCGTCTTCCCCCTCCAAGTTAGAATGAACATACCTGACAGCTAGAAAAGTGACTAGATCCACCCTTACGTATTCATACGTCAAGTCATGTTATTTGTAGCTGCTGTCACATTTGAAAAATATTATAAATAACTATAAAATATCACCAATAATATAGTAAAATTTTATCAATATTGACCGTAAAAATTTGTTTGTATTTTCTAAAAGGTGCTCCAAATATCTATTTGTAATAAAATCAAGGTATACCTATACCCCTACACTTTTCAAAAAATGCTTGTATATGGCTGTTTGCTTCTATTTAATTTTTCCTTTCTAGCATAGGAAATATGCCAATTCATAATGTTTCACAATTCATAATAATGTTTCACAATTCCCCTTGATTCAGAAAAAGTGGTTTTGTTTAACATGAGTTCTATTTGTGTTCGTCCTTCTTTAAAACCTTTTGCATTAAGAAACCTTGTTTTATGTTTACTAATTAGGTGGTGGTTTTTTACTTTCTCATATTGATAAAGTATTTTAATTGTCAGCATTTTCTACCTCGATATTATGATGGACGTTTTGTGTACCCTAAAACTAAAAGAGGTGTGTCTCACAATTATCTATGTCCCTAAGTCTGTCTGTCTGTCTGTCCTGGAGCTACGGCCGAAACGATTTTATTGATATCATTCAAAATTAATATTTAGATTTTAAATGGTCTTACCTAGAGGCCAAATTGTGATTTAGTTCTTACTTTTGAAAATAACGGTAGTTTATTGGTGACTAGTTTTTGAAAATTTTAAATATTTTGAAAAGGGCTCTAACAATTTGTGCAAATTGTGTATCTGGGAGTGTTTGATGTGATATATAAGAATATGTTTTCATTTTTATAAAAAAAATCATTTGAGGCTATGTTAATTATGTCTGATTTTTTATACATAGGGATTTATACATGAAAAAGTATGTACAAATCTTATATACTATTTAATTAATTAATAAACAATATAACTTTTGTTGATATAATTTTACAACCCTGATTCACAACATGTTTTGTATCTAACGTGGCCTAGCATATCAGAATAGTCTGAGGAATCTCAGATCTAAACGTGGCTTTGATCTTTAAGGTGAGGGGGAAGGGGAAAGTATAAAAGGTTAGTTATTTTGCAGTTTTTGTATCAAAACATTTTTTTTGTCCAAAATAAATAAAATATTTCTCCAGTAGCAGAGTTTAGTTTAAATTTCTTCACACGGTGATATCAACAGTTGTTTAATATCTGTCAAGGGTGTCCTGGAATTCAATGACAACTTTTTCTCTTCATATAAAAAGTTTATCATCTAATGCCATTATGATCATGACATATATTCAACAACTGTTGATATCACCATGTGAAGAGAATAAAACTAAACGTTGCTACTTGAGCAATAATTTATTAAATTTGGTAAAAATGTTTTGCTATAAAAACTGCAAATACAATTACATTTCCTCTCATCCCCTACATTCCCACCCTAAATATTTTAATGTTTATATTAACGTGCACTTTCTAAACAAACACCTTATCACTGCTCCAAATGTACAGAGCTACTGACTCTACATCCAGTCCTAGCGTGTATATATAATTTTTACTGATCGATTAGTGGGAATATATCAAATATTATTCTCAGCCCCACCTAAAATCGAATCAATGTTCCTTAGATTTGGAGCCAATCTCTATAACCACGGAGCCATGGAAATAGCCATGTATAATAGGTATTTTTACACAGCGTATTGCTATTGATTCGCGCTATCCGCATCTAATTACTATAACGGCGTGGGGTTGAATAATGTAGAATTTACGGGAAATGTACTCGCATTTGAGTGCAGGGAAATTGGAAAGTCATTAAATAGTTAAAAAAAACTCGATACACATTATCATGATTCGATCCTCAATCTTCTCGTCCCCAGCAATACAGTATTTACGAGCTTGATGTTTAGTCCGTGTATCCACTGGAGTGGGTAACTGACATGATAAAGCAGTGGTTTCAAACCTGGGAGTCATGACATCGTTCCGGGTTGTGGCATAAATTTGGTGGGGTTGCAATACTTGTTAAGGTAATAGCTTTATGTTTACTTTTTAAAGTGATTATATATATACATAATAATGATTATAGGGAGTTGCACAACTCATATAGTTAATGTAAGTGGTTAAAGTGATATTAACTGTTAAGTTTCTGTTTAAGTCCCTTTTGGTTACTCAACTCTAATAGTTCCTCGCTTGTTTTTTATTTTATTTATTAGAGTTATTTAACGTGCACCTTCTCTGAACCAACTAGCTATATCAGCACCCGAGAATTTCTACTAGCGAGAACGAGCGAGCCTAACAATTTTGATGAGAAATGTAGTGTTACATACCTTCCAGAGGGATCTTCTACATGCCACAATAGACATGGGACAGACGGCTTTACTTCCCCTCCAAAGGAAGTTGTGCTACGGATTCTTATCGCTCAAGAAAAATCCGTCAACCCCGGCTGGATTTGAACCCGCGACCATTGGGTCCTAAGGCGAGCACTTTATCCCAAGGCCACCGAAGTTGATTACTGGGCTTGTTGATTCTCTTATTAGGCATCTTAGTCAGATTCATATAGTCGTTATATAAGCATTTTAAAATATTTAAAACAAGCATGTGGGCTAAACGTCACGCTTGTTTGGTTTGTCAGGGATAAGGTCTGGATTCAAATTTCAAACGGAGGTACTAGGGGTGATTTTTCCTAAATAGTTTCCTCCTCCTCCTTCCATGCAAATAATGGTACACTTCCTCTAAAATCTACCTAACCCATAAGTGAAATTAAACGTGGTTAGCCCAGACGGGTAGTAAGATTCAGTGAATATAATAATTTAAAACTAAGAAATTAACGCTTGTAGGAGAGGTTTGTGGTCTCAGAACCAAAAATTGAGGTCACATTTTTTACAGGTTTGGAAACATAACTTAAAGTCCTATTAATTTTAACAAATAAAAATAAAAAATAAAAAATTGATCCGACCAACTACGGCCATAATGTTTTACAATAGCTTTTTGTTTTCTCTCTCTCCAAACAAAATGAAGCCATAATTTATCTGTACGTCATAAGGGAGAAGTTAATGTGTTTACAAAATTCTAGTTGCGTCTAGATACGGTGGCGGCCGTTTCCCACGCGATATATGACACTAATCAACTTTCATGTCGTTAATACTCGGAGAAAGTAGAGCCGTCAAAAATGAACCGTCTCCTTTATTGGGCAGGACAGTTTTTTCGCGCAGAGGTTATGATATATTACCAGACCACACCAGTAAATATTATGCTCCAAGCCGTTGGTCTCACATTAATAGATGCTTTAAAGAGAGGTTTGTTGGCAGAGGATGGATGGTCTCCAAAAAGCTTTTAGGAAGCCATTTGGGCTGCTCTTTTTATTTTAAAATAAAATAGGATGAGAAGTGATCTGTTCGTGACAATACACGAAAGGTATTTTGAAGTTGAAATTTGTTCTTCACGTCTTACCACCCATCCGGGTCATCCATATATCTTTGGGAAACCTACCCTCGATATTATGCCCATTTAGGACTTGAATCTACCACCAACAGAAGCACGGTACGACATGACAGTGACACCTTAGTCTCCGCACCCACTGATGTGGGTTTCAAATTATATAGTGAATTCCGGTTAATTGGGGCACCGGTTGATTGGGATAAAGTGATATAGTCCCAATCTGGTCCCAATTAACAGCAATCCACCGTACATTTGATTCGAATATCGTCACGCATTGATAGCCAAATAATAGAAAATAGTGTTTTAATCATAGCGAAAAAAAAAAAAATGCCAACCACGTTCCAGGGAATAAATAAACGCGAATAAACGTAATACATTCACATTCTTGGCCTTTTCACTGTATTAAAATAAAATTAATTTGTCTTTTTGTTGTGTGTTTTTTACCACTTTTTAAATATTCAGAATTCAAAATTTACCAATTTTTAACTATTCAACATATTTCTAACAAACTTGGATTATAACTAGGGCTGTATTTATAGTCTAGCCTCGGGAATAAGGGCCTTATTTATATTCTAGCTTAGGAGGATTAAGGGCCATACTTATGGTCTAGTCTCAGGTATAAGTGGTGTATTTATAATCTAGTTTCGGGAATTAGGGCAGTTTTTTAAATATAGTATCAGGAGTAGGGGCCTTATTTATAGCCAAGTGTCAGAAGCAAGGGCCGTATATAGTCTAGTCTTGTGAGTAAGAGCCGTATTTATAATCTGGTTTAAGTTGAAAGAGTAGTATTTATGGTATATTCTCATGAGTAGAGGTCGTATTTATAGTCTAGTCTCAGGAGTAGAGGCCGTATTTATAGTCTAGACTCAGAAGTGAAGGCCATATTTATAGTCTAGTCTCAGGAGTAAGGTCCGTATTCATAGTCTAGACTCAGGAGTAGAGGTCGTATTTATAGTCTAGACTCAGGAGTAGAGGTCGTATTTATAGTCTAGACTCAGAAGTGAAGGCCATATTTATAGTCTAGTCTCAGGAGTAAGGTCCGTATTCATAGTCTAGACTCAGGAGTAGAGG
>CABFWB010002534.1:43763-78924 GCA_902151455.1 Timema bartmani | reverse complement strand
GTGAGAAAGTACATTATTATTTAGCTCTAGCTGCGTATAGCCCGAAGGGTAGTAAGACGCGGTGCTAATAATAATAATTAGCTCTCAATGAAAATTATTCAGAAAAAATGTATATACACAAATAGTTTATTAATTGTTGAAGTATTCATCAAGTTGACATTATTTGTAAACACAGAGGCTATACTATCACATGAATTAGAGCCCATCTTACTCTAGAATAGTTCAGCTAGCACTACATGACAAGTCCTAGCACCTAGATATTTATAATTTATATAGCACGATCATCCTAATTAGATTATATATCTTTATCAACATCTAGAATCAAACCAGAGTCCTCTAGGCTAGTGATCGACAGTTATAAAACTTTGATTTTTTTACCGGAAATATTTAATTTCATGAACCAACCTATTAGATCAACACGTGACTTATATACCCTGATTTTTGTAGGAAGCCCGTTTTCGAAGGCCTTATTTCTAATCATAATCCTACTTTGTAATTGTATTTTGGTAAGATAAAAGACCTTCTATATGGGAAGTAAGAAGTGCATTCTGGAAGGCCTTTTATCCTAACAAACCTGCTTAGGTGGCTGCATGGTTTAAGGCATCTCTCAAAATTGATAAAGGTGCTACAATAAAATCGAAGGATATTCAAATTATAACCAATTTCAACCATGACGCCTGGAAAAACGATGTGGTGGTTTGGGCCTCTATATAATAAATGTGGTATATGGTAAAAATAATCGAAATTCAATATATATTAAATGTTTAATTGAATACACAAACTATAAAATTGATAGTCACAAGCATTGACAGAAGGTTGTGTTTATTCTGGAGTAAAGTTAGTTTGTAAGTCGTGTGACGCTGTTTGAAACATGTTCTAAGAATGTTATTGTTTAAGGCTAATATAAAAACAACAATCATTATTATAGTTGTGACTCCATTTGATTTAACTTGTGATAACATTGATCGAAGCAGTCGGCCGGTCTCCACGGATCCGAATGTGTTGTATTATGGGAGTTACACTCTTTTTGAAATTACTATGAACGATTCTAGAACTAAGCCTTTATCAGAGCTGATCACTTCCATTCCCCACATGAGTAGAAAGCTAAATGGTCTGGATCAAATAGGCACTACGTTTTGGTGGTAGCACAAAAATGTATAACATTTTTCTGAAATATGTTGTTTGTCGATTTAATAGAACAAAATTGGAAAGTAAATAGGGTTTGACACTACTTGCTTTATTAATCTTTTTCAAGAGTTTAAAATGTACATTTATGCATTTTATCCCTACACCTCTTTGGTTTCCATTCGGGTTATATGTATACATTGATGATGCTAATAGGATAGAAATGATGAAGGAATAACTTGAGAGGAAATGTAATAGCATTTGCTTGGAAAAAGAGTGGGAAATCTTTAAGGAATAAAACCTTTGTGCATCCAACCGAGATTCGAACTCCGATCTCTCCATCACCTGCAATACAGTCTGACATGAGAGGGACGCGTTAGACCAGTGATTCTCAAAGTGTTTACCAAGAAACTCATTGCGTGTGGCGCGAAATTATAGATGGTATGTTATTGTTGAGGTAAAAATATTAAATGTTGTTTCATTCAATATTTAAAAAATAAGATTAATATTACGGTGCACTACAAAGACTTTCTTTCACTTTCATCTTAAAATAGACATTTACTAAAAACTCATAAGATTTGTGAAGCGAAATAATAGCTCTATACATTGTTGTAGAAACACTAAACCAAAGATAATAAATGAAATAATATACTCTTTTACTTAATTACTCTATGGCATTAGGAACTAGGAACACTGTTGTAGAAAAATTGAGAAAAGAGAAACATCCTTGTCCACCAAAAAGCATAGGAATCTAATTTTTTTCAAAAACCCGAATTAAAAAGAATATACATTTGCTTATAGCTCAGAAATTATTGGTTTTATAAAAATATATTCCAATTAAAAGATTTTCATCTTTAATAGTACTACAATTTTACAACAATAAAATATTTTGTATCTCAAATAGTTGCGGAAAAATTACGATGATTGGAAAATTTCCCTCAAGTAAAGTACTCTCAAATTCATTTTCCTGAGAAAATGAGAATCTCCATCTTGTTTATAGTAATAAACAGGATCTATATATAAAATTTAATCAAAATCGTTAAAGCAAATTTCGAGAAAATTTAATTTTTATCTTTTGGCCCTTCAGTAAACTACCATTAAATTTAGGGCTAGACATCTAATCCCAAAAACTCCTCAGGGTACTTTATGAACACTTAGGACTAAGTTAGGCTAAGATTTTCACTAGCTCCACACATTCATAATCACTATTCATATGTCATCTCATCGAAGGTATGACGTGTAGACAAACTTCAAGACATACCCTGGACAAAGCTCTTTTCCCACAGAGCGACTAAAAGTCTACATATACAGCGCCCACTCTCACAGTCATAAACTATACCAACCCCTGCACCCCTCCCCCAAAATAAAAATTCAATATATAATATAACTCTTTTTTTTACTGATAATGTTATGGCTTACAATCATAGATTTGAGTAATTAATGGTCACAATTTCAATTCATGGTTGAAAAGAAGACAGAGACATACATTTCCTGTTCCACTTCAGAGAAGTATCTCTTAGTATGTGCATGTCTGAGTCTTGTGTAGTGTTGCCAACTTGCACTTTAATTGTGTTGCGAAGACTCAAGACAAATAATAGTGTGCTGCGAAGAAAAGAAGATTGAAAACAACTATTAGATTAAGATAACATTGTTGTGGGTTTTATAAGCTTGGATTTAAAATAAATAAAGGGCGCACTGGTATGAAGGCGGACAAAGGAATCAGTCTCGTTATGTTAGACTAGTTTGGGGTGGGGAAGCTGGGATTTGAATACCAACTATATATATATATATTTTTTTTTTATTTCAGCCTATGTCGTCACCAACATCCAGTTCAGTCGCTTTTATGTAGAGCCGCTCTGGTGTCACAGAACGTTGCCCAGGGTACATCTATGGAGATTGTCTACACGTTATACCCGCAATTAAATGATGTGATGATAATTATGATGATGTTGTGGAGCCGGGGTGAGGCTTAACATAACTTAAGACTAATTAACCAAACCCTGGTTACCATTGGGATAATTCACCTTAAGGGAAAAATACCCATGGTGGCAGCCAGGAATCTAACCAGAGACCCCTAGGATTGTAGTCAAATGCACTGACCACTACTACACCACGGGGCTGGGTAATCCCAACTATGTATAGGGCTTGTAGATTTTCATATACATAATTAACGATTTTTCCTTTCATGGAAATCCGGGTACATTTGATCTAAATTCTATTCTACTCATCTCCCTTTGGACGGGAAGTGTTGTAGGACGCCTGCGCAGAAAATGTAGATATGTTATATCTAACTACGTTTAGCGGTTCTATTTTGGTTAACGCATGCAAATGTTTCGTATTATATCTTATCTAAACTTGGTGGGAGTCACAGACATATTCTGGCACAAACAGGTGTACACAAATAATTCATTGCGTCAAACACAATCGTATAACTGTTACCAATTAATTGAAATGTCGAGCAACACTTGTTCTGATAAGGTACTGATAATCCATATTTGAACGAGATAATGATGAAATAATTAAACCCAACTACACATTTTTTATCTTTAAAAATATGAATAAAAAACTTGTTTATATCATTTCTACTACTGCAATTATATTAGAATTAAGATTAATATAATTATTTTAAATAAGAACGTTTGCTAATGTTTCTACAATACATTGGAATTATTAAACCTACACGCTATATTTAATCACTGGATTATACATTTTTTAAAAAGAATTGAGTACATTCAGCGTGAAGGGTATGTGAGAATCACATTCATAACATATATGTGAAAAATTAGCCCACAATGCACCCGGCAGAATTCGAACCTCAACTTGCCTGTCACAGGCAATACAGTATATTGTTGGTCCGATATCTAAAGGTTGGTGCACATATGTCAGCATAGCATAAAATTTGCATAAAAAAGAGAGAGGATGGGAAATATTTTCTGAGCCTGTGCGGAGGGATACCGCCCAGGGCAGGGGTCGTCAACTTGTCGATCGTGATCGACCTGTCGAAATCGCGGAAATTTTCAGTCGATTGTGTAAGAAAACTACAGTCACTAAAATCGTTCTTTAAGTCCCTTAAACTCGCAAATACATAAAGTACTTTCAAATAATATTTGAGTGTGACCAAATTAACCTTGATCGGTCGTAATTGGTAATGTTATAAGAAAATTAATAGTTTAATATTAAAATATACATTTTATTTATGGTATATTTCTGTATATAAAGGTGGGTAGGTATTTATTTTGAGTAAATATTGAATCATGGAAGAAATATTTCATCTATAGACAAAACAAAATGTAGCAAAAGAAAAGGGAAAACCTATGATCACGAGACCGTTTAGAAGTTTTTTTTAGTCAATCGGGTACCAAAAAGGTTGTAGACCTTGTTCTAGAGTGAACCTAATTCCGACTGTGTGACCATCGGTGCGGATAGAAGGGTTGGAGTGGGGTTAGCAATAAATTTGCTATCGTTGATAAAAAAGAAATTCCCCAATCATTCTACCATAGGGGGAAGGGAGGTTTAGTATTTCCTGACGTTTCCTTACGAGGGGGGTGGGGTGGGAGGGGTTGGAATATATCTCACGTAAGTTTTTTTTATCAATGTTTATGATGAGACAAAATCTAAAAACTTTTTTTGTCAAAATATTTCGATTTTTAAAAATATGGAATAATTTTTTTTCAATTATATTCTAATTTTTATTAATTTTTTTTATTAATTTTTATTTTAATTTCATAAATAAATCTAGGCTAATATAAAGTATTGCAAGATAATTAAAAATATGACCTCTTAAAAAATAAATAAATGCATTAATTACAAAATTCAACTCATATTAACATTTACCTATGAATATATTACACCCAATTTTACCACAATTAAAGTATTCTAAAATTATATTTCACTCGCTTTAGTATCAATCTTTATGTCTAAGAATAATTAAACGATTACAATAATATAATTTACCAAATCGTAAAAAAAAATGCGTAAGAGAGTGGTGAGGGGTGGGAGGAGGTCAAAAACCATGAAAAAAACCCTTACATAATTTAAGGATGGTTCTATAAACCAATATTATAGGATGAGTAAGGCTGTGTATCCATACACTACATCTTACTAGGATGAGGAAGGCTTGTGTATCCATACACTACATCTTACTAGGATGAGGAAGGCTGTGTATCCATACACTACATCTTACTAGCCGTCCGCCCTATCCACATATTTATACTAATGAGGTAAAGGTGAAATAAAGAGGATGTGTTCCCGGAATGTCGTGGAAGGAGAGTAGGAAACCATTTTGGAGAACAAAAACCACCTTGCTAGGATTCAAACCCAAGGTGCGTTTAGACTTATCCCTTTCATCGTGCAACATTATATGCCCATAGGCATGCTTCTTGCGCTGCATCTTGCATCTTACCTCATGCAACCCGACTTGCTTTAGATTTTGCATCTTTTTCCATGCGTCATGAGTGCGTTTAGAGATTTCGTCGTGGGAAGTACTTGCTGCTGGCGTTACTGCAGCTATCGTCATTTTACGGCGTAGCCTACACGTAGTGACTGTTCCGCATCCCTCCGTTTAGCGCGATTTTTATGGTCGATGTGTAATGAGTGATTATAACCATAGCAATGGCTGGCTCTGATAGTCATTGATGGATTAGATTGTGTTTTCAGCACTCCACTTCATCACAGAAAACACAACTTACACAACAACTAGACAAACTAATAACACCACCGTTTATAGTTCTCAAGTGATGATGGGGCAAGAAGATTGTTGCAACATGCTCCCCAAATATTTGGGGAACACTTGCGCCTTATTTGGGCTGGGCGCACAGCTAAGTGCATCTCCTGTACGTCTAGTTGAATGCGGCATGGTGCATGGAAAAAGGCATTGTCTAAACGTCCCTTTATTTCCTCGTCAATGGCAAACCAGACAAGACGAGACTAATACTATTTTGTACATGTACATCATAGGTGAGGATTTTTCCATAATTCTAACGACTAACGAGCATACTAATGTGTGTTATTATTATGTTTATTGTATCAAAACAAGAAGTCCCCGTCACGCACGATGGGTACAAGCTTATCAGAGACGATTCCAGTGGCATACCGATTGCATGCTAAATTTATTCCCCCTTTGATATTATTAGAAAGTAATTGTCACAGCAAAAGAGAAAGGTAATTTATCACCTTCCCCCCTTTTTAACGGTACTATCTATTAAAAGCTTATTTAGCTGCTCAAAAGAGTTTCAATCTACGGTCAATGTACGACCGATATAGACCAAGTTGTTTTTCTCAGCGGTGAGGTAGTTTACGATTGAGTTTCTGGAGAGTGCGCAAAGAGTCTTAGGAACTTTTTTATAGTCCATACAAAGTTGACATTAGACTGCACACCTGTTGAATTTAGCTAATGTAACTATTCTGAATCCAGGCGATCGATCATGTTCGTCATTATAGTTATAACAGTGCTGGTTATCAGTACCGCTTGCAACTTCAGTAAGTATTACCCTAGTATTTAATGATATATTGGAATTCCCAGAAAGTTGTTTATTGGGTATCAAATAGTTTTTATTTTTCCAAATAAAACTTCTGACCACTCGCCGATCTGCATATATATACTAATGAGGTCAGGATGAGGAAGGTTTCATTAACTTATCGTGTACCCAAATTAATGGAGGGTGGTAAGCCTCCAGAGGAAAAAACACCTCATTATAGCCAGCCAGTAATTTACGTGGACAAAGGCTTAAGTCTTGTCTTGTCTTGTCTGATTCACCAAGTGACGAGGAGGTTGGGGCTTGAATCCCGGATAGAAGTGTCTTATATGTTTTTTCTAATTTCTCTCCTCACAAATATGGGTACACTTTATCTGCATTATAGCTTCTTAAACATTACTACCCTATTAGTGTAGATATTTGGATGACTTAGATGACCAATAGGTTCGGAGAAATTAAAAAACTGGTTATAGGAATAAACTTGCACATGAACTGGTGCTCTAAACTATACTAGATTGAAACCTGGCGTCCTTCTACCCGTTAGGGCTATACACGTAAGCACTAATATGAGGAAGGCTATATTTATAGGAAATTTACCCACATTTGCGTGAAGGGAAGGTGGAAGACCATTTTAGAAAAGCTATCCTCAGTACAGCTGACTGAGATTCGAGCCTCAAGTTCCCAGTCATTGGTATTCTAGTTTACTGTAAGAGTGACGCCTTAGACCATGCGGCCACTGGAGTGGGTCATAGCCCATAGTAGACCTCCCTAAGTACTCGGTAGTAGGTACTGATGCACCCTGAGTAAAGACTAATGATTGTAGCACCTAGCTTTGAAAATTACACCTAAAAAATTTTGGCCTTTGAGGCTTAGCTAGTGAATGCTCATACGATTAAACTATAAGGGACTAGCCTGCTTCGGTGGCCACATGGTTTAGGGCTCCACTCTCGCAATAGACTAGACCACCGATGACAGGGAGATCAGAGTTCAAATACCGGTCAGGTGTACTGAGATGGGTTTTCCCTAAATGGTTTTCCATTTTCCCTAAACGCAAATGGCAGCACACTTCCTCTAAATTCAGCCTTTCTTGTCATAATTCACTAGCGTAATTAGTACACTTGCGTATAACCTGAACAGGTTGTAGGACATGGGGCTAAAAAAAATGGGTAACTGCTGTCTTTACTCACATATTGGACAATATCTTGGGTATAAGACGCTTTTTGTTCTCAAGAGCAGAATCTTGAAAAAATTTGAAATTATATTTGATTTCACATTTTAAATAATCTTTTTCTTTGAATTCACGCTATAGCATGCAAATCATTTTACTGCAGTAGGCCTACATTTATTTCCCTTAAAATTGATGTAAACTGTTTATTATATACGGTAAAGTAGTTATTTAACTAGCACTAAAAGTAGCTAGTTTAAATATTTGTAAGGTTATTGTTTATTTTATGACACGTCTCCCTTCTCATTTTTCAAATTACATGCATATTAGAACTCTCCTACATATTTTAGCACTAAAAACAGGGGATAAAAGACATCTAATATGAATGCAAATACGGTATTTTGTACAAAAGCTAGGCCAACGGATGGTGGATGGTCATTTTTAAGAAAACAGATACCTTAAAGAATGGTATAATACTTCCCCTCTAATTATTAATGTATGATAATAATTCAACATTAACTATCTACTATTTATTATTATTATTATTATTATTATTATGTATTTTTAAATGAGGATAAGTAAACTTCGTACTAATATATTAATCCACCTTCAAACAAAATTACAACCAATTAAGTCGACTTTAAAAACAAATTGTAGAACTATTTAGCTAACATTTATTAATCTTTTGCACGATAATAAAATATAAATGAATTCATTTTTGTTATGTTTTACTAGCTAATATCTATTATTTATTTATTTGAGGTATTTAACGTGCACTTTCTGAATCAATTGAGTATGTCAGTAGAGGAGCATTTCTATGAGCGAGAGTGAAAGGTCCTACCAATTTTTCCGGAAAGGTACTTTAACGTACTTTCCAGGGTTCTTTTACATGTCACACTCGACATGAGACCGACGGCTTTACTTCGCCTACGAAATAAGTTCAGTTACGGGCTTTTATCGCTCAAGAAAAATCTGTTGAACCCCAGCTTGTTTTGAAGCCAGGAACATGGGGTCATGAGGTAAGAACTTCGCCCCAAGTCCACCGAGGTTGACCTGATATTTATTTAGTTTGGTAATGTCTCAGTTTCAAAATTTATTGGTTCCTGTTTCTATTATTTCTGCTATCGGTTCTAAATTCTACCCAATCACACAAGATAATCTACAACCATTATCAAATCATGTGAATATGTTTTAAGATAAGGACCTAGATCTTAGAACTCATAAAAAACTTTCTACTTGGTGATCTAATATATGAAAATTTTGAGTTAATAAAATGATCCAACGTTTTTGAATCTTTCTGTAAAATACAATATTGCCACAATATTCGTCAAATTTTGGACCAGTAAATATAAAAGATGTGAATAATTTGCACATCGAATATTTTGTATTTTTTTATATCAGATATATTATTCATATCACTATCTTTCCAGTAGAGTCCCAACCATCCAAGGATTCGCATTTTCCGAGGTGATAGCACAATTTATGTTTATGCGAATTATAGAGTGACTTATTATTTCCACCTATTGTGCCACCGTAAATATTATCTCTTGTTTCTCGACTTATTGTGGATTCACACGTTCTTCGGAAAACAAGAGCAGAAGAGACACTGGGTCATGTGACCAGCTCTAATCCAATCCCAAGATTTCTATCTCATTGGCACGAACTGTTTTGCTAATTATTTTTAGCACTGCGTCCTACTACCCATTCGGGTTATTCGCTTATGTACTAATAACACTAATCAGCTTTGGATGAGGAGAAATTAATTTATAGGAAGTAGCCCACATTTGCGGGGAGAAAGAGTGGGAACACATTTAGGGAAAACCACCCTCCGTATACCCAACTGGGATCGAACCACAATCTCCCCGTCATTAATGTTCTAGTGACTAATCTATTGCGAGAGTAGCGCCTTAGACCATGAAGCCACCGAAGCAGGTTTATGCTAAATTTCAACTAATCTCTACTTTGTCCAACTTGCCTGAGATCTTCGATAGAGAGAACCAATCAAATCTCAAAATCAACAATTCCAGATAAGCGCGTATGCGCTCTAGAGCTAGAAGCTAGCAGACAGCTTCTTTGGCTTTTGTGAGGAGATTTGAAATAACTCGTTAATTTAAAGATTGTGTACTAATGTATTTGATTGTGCTACGACACAATTTTATAGTTTGAAAACATCCATCGTGATATTAATATAAATTATATGTTCATCCACTAGAAACTAAAATATCGTGATTATTAGCGTTTTATATTTGCGTTGTGATGCATCATCAGTCAACATAGCGTGTGAATTGCTGCGCCACCCAAACCAATTCTGATTTATATTCTCGGCGAGGTGCACAACCCAAACGGGTAGTAAGACGGGATGATAAAAATAATTAATGTATATATTCTCGGTGAAAGTGTGAATCAAGCTTTAGTCGAGTGTATTCACTTACCATTGAAAGTTACGTCTAGAGCTTATTAAGTTGACTAGATTTTTTCTTAAATGTTGTGAGAGCTTAGTACAATAAAATTTAGTGTAGTGCTGTATTTGCCAAACTGTGGTACGCATACCACCAAGGGTACACGATGCACCACTGAGTTTTATTGAATATAACATAATTTTGGACAGTAGTAAGCCTAACAGCTTCGGTGGCCACGTGGTCTAAAGCGCTACTCTTGGAGTAGACTAGACCACTGATAACTGGAAGATCGTGGCTCAATCCCGGTTGGGTATACCAAGGGTAGTTTTCCACTTTCCCTTCCCGCAAGTGCTGATACACTTCTTTTAAATATAACCTCCCCATGCCTAAAACCATAAGTGTAATTATTATATAAGCGTATAGCCCGAATGGGTAGTAAGACGCGGTGCTAAAAAAACACACACACTTGATAAACAGATTAACTCAGAGTTTGAAGTGATGTCATAGGCTTTCATTAACCTTTCTACGTTTTATATTCTTTTCATGCCCTTTTTTTTTTCTTTAGCTTACCACTAAAGCTTTACTAAACGACCTTTGTTACTCTCTACAAGATTTCAAGTATTTGCGTATATTATTTTTTGTGAGGAGCTAGAAGAGGTAAGTTGGCTTGGCCATAGTCCCAAAAGGAACTAGCGACAGTAAAATGTTTGGGAAACACTGTTGTTGTGTGTTTTATAGGGTTCCGTATTATCCGTGTTATTATTATTATAATATTATTATTAGTACTGCATCTTACTACCCCTTCGGGTTGTACGCACTTACGCTAATGTGTAATGGTAGGGTGATTGTGAGATGAAATGGAGGACCTACAGTTTAACGTGGAATCCGAACCACGGTGGGGGCCTGGCATTCCTCCCATTCACAAGTTGTGATTAATACACGTCTTGTCAGAGGGGAAGGAAGGGTTTGTCAATTAGATAAATCTGTGCCGGGACCGAGGATTGAACCCCAGACCCTCAGCACAGAAGTCTGACACCTTACCCCTAGACCGCCAGGTCACCTATCCGTGTTGTTTGTTCTCTGAGGCCATCTCAGTTCAGTCAACCTCGAATAGTCGGGACTCTACTGTGTGTGTGTCTACTAAAATTTTTTAAACTTAACACAACTAAGAACAGACGATCAGAGTACTAATTTAATAGAAACAAAACCCTGATTTGGGGGGGAATGGTCCAAGGCGTCACTCTTGTACTAGACCAGACTGCCGATGATGAAAATATTGGGGCCTGAATCCCAGCCGAGTGTACTGAGAATGTTGTTTCATAAATGGTTTTCCACGCAAATTCGGCTACATTTACTCTTAAGTTTAACCTTACTCACACTTAACACATTCATGTAATTAGTACAGCGTACAAAGCAATGAGGAGGAGTTAACATAGTAAAATAATTGGTTCCGGTTTCCTATGAACTGGTCTAGCACCCTGTCAGCACCTAACCTAGTTAATACGTAATACAGCTCAAACCAGATATCAAATCAAGGTGAGGTTTTCTGTATTCTACTTTAGAAATTGAGGCTAGCCAAACAGTCTTACCATACACATAAACATGAATAAAAACTATTTTAAATTGAAATAAATTATCAAACGGATCCCAATTTACCTCGCTGTCAAAAAATGAGTTCAGAAAACCTTAGATACATTTTTTTTGTTTTAGACTAATTGGGTATATCATTTCCTGGTTAATCAGCCGAGAAACTAGCTCGTGAAGAACTAGCGTGACCGTAGTACTGAACAACCAGACTGTCCTTACCTTAATTTAAATCTATGCTAATATGTTGTGCTAGTTGTTTATTTTTCCCCTGCTAATGCTGTATTGTATTTTCCAGGTGTGCACTCCTTCCCATTGATTGTGGATACAGTAAGTAACGATGCAACTTACTTACAATGTCAAGTCAATATAAATTATACATTAGTGAGAATTTATATTTTGTGTATTATGAAAGGACTGACTAGCTACTTTCTAAAAATAAGAATATGTGTTCACCGATAAAAATAGGAATAAAATTTCTAATAAAATAGACTTTAAAATAACAAGTAGCTTCTGGACGTTATTTTTCAGTTTAGTGGAATTCTTATACCAGTTATGTAATTTAAAATTAGATTCTTTTCTTTTCTTATATTCAATATAAGTGGGCTTACACTTTCACATTGATAAATTAATGGGTGGGGACTGGGTGCTGTGCCTGTGTCTGTATTAAGTTAAATTATAAGGCATATGAAGCCGGTAGTGGAACATATATGGTTTTAATTAAAAAACTGAGCCAGACCACAGGCTGGAAACATTTATGGATGTAAATATACATTCAGTACCATTATAAGCACATCATATTTCAAATTACCTTTCAGGTTTTATTCATATAAACAAATATTTCCTTTTATACGTCTTTTTTTCTTGTCAATAATTAGATAGTATATTACCCGCTTCGGTGGCCGAATGGTCTAAGATGCTACTCTCGCAATATACTAGACTGCTGATGACGGGGAGATCAAGGTTTGAATCCCGGTTGGGTGTACTGAGGGTGGTTTTCCCTAAAGGGTTTCCCACGTTCTCTCCGAGTAAATGCGGGTACACTTCCTTCAAATTCAACCTTTTCCATCCCTAGCTGATTAGCTTTTATTATTAGTACATAAGAGTATAATCGAAATGGATAGTAAGACGTGGTGCTAATAAAAAAAGCTACTGTATTGTCATAAAAACTGATGCATTTGATTACATGAGCATATCTGTTATACAAGTATTTCTGTGGCACCGTGGTGCTTTGTACTGGTGGTGGGATTGTTGGGGGAGCGGGAATTAGATTATAAGGAGATTTACATGTATAAATAAGGGTAAGAAGGTAGGGGAAAGTAAAAATAATATTTCTAATAGTGAATTGATTTAAGTACATGAAGCTGGATTCAGTAATTTTTTTAAATGTTAGATAAGGTTTTTTTTAAGTCAATCTGACTATAGATTTATCTCCCAGCTGTCAAAGTGATAGCTAGTAAACATATATTTTGATTTGATATTTAGATGTGGTTATAACCATACTATCAAATATAATAGCTTTGCTATTCAATACATCATGATATGCTCATTCGTACAGTTTCAATGTACGTACATTTAGCAGAATAAATCCCTCCATAGTCGAATGTGGCTGCGTTATCTGGTAGCTCATGATCTTAATGGATCACACATATGTAGATGGCGATTTCGCACGTCCCTCACAGACTCTACCTTAATGAAGAAGGACCCTGGATATCTCAGTGGTTAGAACATTAACATACTACGCCAAAGGTTCCAGATTCGATTCCCGTGTCAAGGTGTCATTTTTTAATTTAAAGAATAACAATTATCTCACCTGATGTTTAAGTTGGCTTAGCTTATGACAGGTTGGATCTGTAAACATTTAAGGGACTCACTTAATGGATCGGTTAGATTATATTTGGACAGCTCTGAAAGTAATAATTCTGTCTATTCTTAATCCATACGTCCTATATAGGTCGGTCCAAAATGCCTCCCATTTACTTACTAATGCTGCACCCAAACGTCCTGTATGGAATGTTTCAAACAGATTCTTTTTTTGGGGGAGTTGCCAAACGACCTACAGCCAAAATTATAATGAGAATATATATTATTTCTGGGTGAGTTGCCTTTTCTATTTACTTTTCTAATATTCAAAGGCTACAGTTGCAAATATGATGCGTGATGCGACAACGGGCCAGTTTTTTATTTACAAAACATTGTTAGCGGTCTTCACTCGCCTTCGTAGCTTCCAAAGCTTTTAAATATTTATAAGCACGTTATATTTATACATTATTATAATAATTCCCCAGCTGGAGAGATCCGCTTTTACAATAATATCATATTGTTGTATGTATGTAGTGGATATGTCCATCATTTTTGATGAGAAAATTAATATTTTTACAACTATGGCACAGAAGTAAATCAATTTTTATTTGTATACAGGATGGATCGAAATATGCCAACGAGATCGAAGATACAAACTTGGACCAAGAAACATTTCTAAGAAGACACGGTAAGTTGAATCAAAGAGGTGTTCATCAAATACTAAAGTTTTGATACAATTATAATTTTTAAAATGTCTTCAATGGTTTTAAAGCCCTGCACCTATACGATTGGCCAGTTACTGCTACCCCTGTTTTTATTCACATCCGAGTGGGTCTTATTTCTTTAGTTTTCAAGTGTTAGTATAAAATGCCTACAAGATGGCACTAAAGCAATACTCACTAATTTAAGAGAAATCTACTCTGTGACACACAGATGGATAAGAATATTAATACGTTAATTAAAACCAACATCAATAGGCACGCAGACATCAAGCTCGTTCGGCCTGATGTTCCTGTAATGGGCAGGTTGGGCTTCGAATTCCGGTCGGATATACAAAGGTGATTTTTTTTTATAAAATGGTTTCCCACAATTCCTCCAGATAAATGTCGGTATATTTGCTCTAAGATTCTATCTCATCAGTGTAAGCTTGTTGATAGCCCAGACGGATAATAGGCGCGTATCACGAAATAAGAGGGATGTGAATAATAAAATGTTTCCAAAAATTGTACAAGTTTTTTTTTGTACCCAATTATACTTTCACTGATCCGCGTCTTAATTGACCAATCGGGATAAAGGCATATTTACAAAAATGAGGTCGAAATGAGGAAAGTATAATTTCAAGGATATGTGCCTACATTTATGTGGAGGAATATTGGAGTATAATTTAGGAAAAAACACCTCAATACACCCAGACGAAACCTTACCCCCCACTATTATCCCCCCTTCCCTTGACGTCCTCATCACTACAAACCAGGGCGGATAAGACTGACGCCTCTATCATCGTGTCCACAAGTGTGTGCTATAAATATATTGAGTTTGTTATATTTGAGCCGGATTTAGTATCATTCAAAGATCCCATCTGAATGATGTTTGTTGAGCAAGTGCCCCTTGACCTAATCTCTGCCTGGTCTTGCACAGGAAGGGCCGAGGCCGAGGGAGGTTCCGGCCTCTCCAGTTTTGGAGGTATGCTGCCTGGCCTCATTAACAACACCGTGCTCAACGAGCGAGGCACCATGGTACTTGGAGGCTTCAGCCTGATGCTCATGCCGATGCCCGCCGGCTCTGACATGTTCAGCTTCATGCAGAACGGCATGGGGGCTCTACAAGGTTTGCCGGGGATGCCTAGCCTACCAGGGCGCAGGAGGCGTTGATGGCGGGAGAAAACCATGAACACACGTGTATCTAGAAGTGAGGCAATCGGTTTATTCTTTATTTCAAGAACATTTTATTTTTAGTATTTTCTTAGGGAGAAGATGGAAGACCACTAACTAGCACGCTATCCAGTAGGTGTATGTATACACCAAGAAGACGCCAGCCTAACGAATAGAACTAATGGTAGTACAGATATCACTCCACCAGGATCGCTAGTGTCTGTTTCTGAGACTAAGCTGCTCCTTTCCCTCCCAATAAACAGGAGGCCTTTACCTGCTCTGGTGGTAGAATATGTTAAAACGTCAATCTTGCAATAGGCTGGAATACTAATGATAGGAATATCGGGGCTAGAATCAGGGCCAGGTGCATCAAAGGTGGTTTTCCACCCTCCCTCCACCCAAATAGGGTAGAGTTCCCCTAAATTAAAACTTCCTAATCCTTAATATACTTACATATCTAGTCCATCATTTGAGTGTATCCCGAATAGTCTGTAGGACACTGTGACAAAATACAACAAAACATGTGACCTTGAGGAAAGAAATAATATAATATATTATAACCACCTCTTCTTTCAGTCACACAATCATCTGGTACTACTGCTTTCTAGCGGTGATATGTGCACCTATTTAATATATTTACACCAAGAGTATTTACCTTTTGTCCATTTTTTAGAGTGTTATTTGTTGATACTGCAGGGCCATACGCAAGGGGGATGTGGGGTGAAGGTAGGGTGTTCAAACCCCTCCCATTGAGAAATAAATCTACACTAGATAAAACAATATCAATATAATAAGACGAGAACAAGAACGGTTTCAGTAGAAGATTCCAGCGAGAGGCGATATTTATAGGACTCCTACTTAATAATTTCTTCCCTGAAGCTTAATGTGTATCCTGGACAAGCTGGGACGAGCTGTTGGTATCGATACGTCATGAATGGTTGAGTGCTACGAATATTATTTAGTGCTTACATTTATTCATACCAATAAAAACAAATATCTACTTTATTTTTTATTACTTAAGGAAACATTTCTATAATATTTTATGTGCCACCATAACTATATCACATATTATATTATTGTATTGTTGTCCAGCTAAATATAACTAACTATTCATAAAACCAATATTACTGACACCTCTCTCCCTTACAAACACCCTGTGTACGGCTCTGGATGTTAGAATGTACATTCAATGTTAGTGTATCAGCGAGTAGTGTTACAACTCACGAACTGGACACTAGCACATAATTGAGGTACAATTTATTAACTTTACTTTTGTCAACTGGCCTGTTGTTATGTACATTACACACTGTTATTAACCAACACAAATATTGTGTCAACAATAAGAACACAAACATATTAAAAACAATCAGCAATGGAGTCGATAGATTGACATATTTTGCTGTCTAAGTTTCAATAAAAAAGATTATTTTAACACTAAGCAATTATTTTGATCACAAACATTATTATTGTAACAAAAATACACTGTAATGTCATGGTAGGACAGTCCACAAATGTCTGTATTTTCTAAATATGATATAACGAATCTATTATTTTCTTCAGTTTAGGCGATTTAAACTCCGGCTATCCTAAAAGGTAACATTCTTACCATACACTTCTACCCTATACTTACAAGCTACACTAAAGTAAGCTAAACTTCCTCCTTTTCTGAGTAGATGAAGGGTACTATCAACAATAAACCCTACATTTTGGTGTCCAAAGCTTTATAATTTCTCAGGAAGAGATTGAAATATCAACGCTAACATGCCAATAAATTAAATAATTTCTAATATTCCTTCCCGGAAATAAAACAAGTATTTATTTAAAGGAATATATTTTACATTGAATCACCATCCAAATACATTTGTCTAACAGTTCAAAAAGTCATGTTTGTATGTGTTTCTTCAGAATTCATACGGTAAGCTTTGGGCAAATGACGCTTATTTCGATGGTTATAAATTAAATTGTGACTTTTTTTCCGACGTTTTCTATAGTACTTTTAGTTTGTATATGCTCTTAATGTTACCCTTAAGACGATACGGCTATAAATAATATTTTTTTGTAAAATTATTTAAAAGTTGAATCACTTCTATTTTATTGAATAATATTTATTCGTTTGCTAGCATGGGAAACCAAATATTCTAAGTTTAAAAATTTGTGCGTTTGTAAAACACACATATGTAACAAGTCTATAAAAACAACGATATTTTAAAATAAAATGCATGCTCACATATTGTCTTTTTTTTCCTCCCTTTCCAAGTGACTTTTCTTCTGCGCCCTCGTGTGAAAGTTATGGGTGACAAATGAGCCCCCATTGGGAGGTTGCAAGTGAAAAGGAAGAATACGACGAACTCGTGCAACTATTTCCTCATAATGGGCGAACGGAGGCGGCAGGACCTAGCTATATAGTCTAGTCTGCCGTGGCGCCCGAATTTGTCAGCTGACAACTCGGCGTTGAGTTATGCCCCTTGTCGCCACTAACTCATCTAACACGTTACCCCTGTATAGTTGACTGCTAGCAACACACTACCTTCCTGTGCGAGAAGGATGAAGAGAGGCGGTCGAACTCGGATTCCCCCCCAGAGTAAAACGTACTTAAAACACTTTGCATACCATCTAATCACTTGTGAATGTGAACAACTGATCTAAAACGATTATATAATATCTAAAGATGATTAGCTATTTTTACGACACTTTCTGTTCGGGCTGTATCACATTTTCACTGACAAGCTAGGGATGATTAAGCTAGAATTTAGAGGAAATGTTTCCTCGTTCTTATGGGGGGATAAAGGGAAACCATTTGGATAAAAGCCCCATCAGTTTATCCAGCTTCGACTCACGTCCTGACCTCTTTGTCATTGGAAAACCAGACTGGATGATCTTAATGTTTATTCCTCCATACCCACCAATGCAGGTCAATCATTAACTAATTAACTACCCACTTATGTGGTCGTAAGATCTGAGGCATAACTCTTGCAAGAGACGTGACTGACAGTGATGGAAAGGTCGGGGTTTGAATCCTGTCAGAGTGTACTGAAAGTGGTTTTCTCTAAATGGTTTTCTAGCTCCCTTTCCACGAAAATGTTGGTACACTTACTTTGAATTTAACCTTCCCTATCCCTTAAACACTAGTGTAATTTAGTATATATAGTATAAAAAGAAAGGGTAGTAGGATGTGGTGCTAAACAAATGATTAATTCACGTATCAAAACTATAAAATACAGAGAATTAGAAAACACTACTAAGTTTGAACACACAGAGCTAAGAATAGATGTTCAAGATGACCCGATTTGGTATGTGTATGGTGAGAGGAGGGAAATACGGGGGAAAATATTGGTACAAGCAATTAGGATTGTACCAATGCCTCCTGATAAAAGTCAAGAGTGTAAGTTAGTGGTTCAAACATACTAATAAGCTTTAAAATAAATCTTTATAACATTACTTTTGGTTACTATGGCCTATAATGCGCACGGTATGAACCAAATGATTATACGAGCAAACAGCTTATAAACTAATACCGAAGTGAACCTATGGCTCCAGATGTTAAATGATCACTGTCAAATGTAACTACTCAATCTCACTAATAATAGCCACGCCAGGAATTGGTCGTGCTCTGGGCCTCAGAATACAGATGCGCTATCGACCAAGCTAGGCTGTTAGACTTTCCCCCACTAAGACATCTGGGACTCAGGGAATATTAATTTTCTACTTTATTCTTAAAGAGTTATTTTAATGGAGTTCTAGATATATAACTAACTCCCTTGGTACACCCTGAACATGACGGAACTCCGATTGCTACTTCTAGAAATAGTCTCAAATATCTTTAAATATAAATAAAATATTCCTGAGGGAAATATGTGATATTAATTATAATGATTAGATTCTCGATATTATGCCTATTCTTCTTTTAAGTTTATTATGATTTATGATAAACCTATAATCTAATAAATAAGATTAAGTCCCGTTCTATTATTACAATTAAATACTTTGCATAAAAGTTAACATTTTGTTGTGAATAAATCTAAGTTACCTTTTATATTATATTTTCAATGAAACGCATTATTGTGTTACCCGCCTCGGTGGCGTAGTTAGCTAACACGCTAGTTTCGCGTTGAGCTAGACTGCCGAGAACGAGGATATCAAGGTTCGAATCTCGTTCGGGTGAACTGAGGGTGGTTTTACCTAAATGGTTTTCCACTTTCCCACTGCGCAAATACGGTTTCAGTTCCTATAAATTCAACCTTCACAATTCCTAATCCATTAGTGTAGTTAGTAATTAAGCATACAGCCCGAATGGATAGTAAAACACTGTGCTAAAAAAATATACGCTTTGTTAATGGTAATAAAAGTGACGACAAACACAAACATTATATCATCTATCGTTTATTTAGCATATAGTAAAATGATATCAAACAATAATTTTAACCCAATTAAGCATTTTTGGGTGTGTTATGAGTCAGAACAGGGATATTTTAATTAGTTGTGAAGTGTGAACAAACTAACAAAGCACATCCAGTGGATACCCAGCATATACCTGGAGGATCTTGGCTATGCAGATAACCTATACCAGCTCGTGCACACCCTAAAGGATATGAAGGCAAAGTTCAACTATGTGTCCCTCTAATTGCGACAAGTTGGCTTAGAGATTAACTCAAAGGAGACAAAAGTGATGACTCAATAGGTACAATATCACGTAATTTAGCATCGGCAATCAGGTTACGGAGGATGACGACAAGTTCTGCTATGTGGGGAAACCCATCACCGCAATTGAAGACACAGAGGAAGGCATCAAGAGCTGACTCAATGAGGTCAAAGGGGCATTTATCAGTCTGAGGCCAATTAGAGGATCTAGAGCATTAAGAATAGTGACCTAACTGCGGATTCTTCAGAGCAAGGTGAAGTCTCTAGGGATACGAAACATCGAGAATACACTCGTGCCACCGGCTGCAGATGTTCGTCGACAGAAACCTATGGATCATATTGGTCAAACGTAGTATCATATGAAGACTTGTGAAACAAAACTCACCAGAAACCCATTTAATTAAAGATCAGATGATGTAAATGGTAATGGATTGACAACACACTCCGGAGAGATAACTCCAGGATAACGTCTCAAGGGAAGCCTTAAGGACACAGACATTGAGGCAGGTCAGTGATTAAATTGGTGTAGGACCACCGATGAATAATGCAGTAAGCTCGGAAAATAATTGGATTATTTTAAAAGTGTGGCAGAGAATATATTTGAATGGTGAAGCTTTGTTGCATCCTTATGCTCCACATAGAGAGTAAAGGAATGTATTTATTTTAAAGTGTGATACCGACTGAGTCTATGCGTTGAACGCAAAACAATACTTAATATATAGGTAGAATCTATTATATGTGCTTCCGATATCCACGTTTTTACACACACTCGGATTTTGTTTTTTAGGAGAAATGGCGTATTGGCTCAAGATAAATAAATTGTTTACTGGTCGATTGAAAGATGGCAAAACGTAAGAGCTCCCTCCCAGGAATAAATGTATTGGTTTTAAACACAGAATTACTTACTATGTCTTTCTATTATTGTCTGGCAAATTCTGATCCTGATTACTTACTGGTCATCTTACATGACGCAGCATTTTTGCATGCCTATGTTTTTCCACTACTAGAATGGAAGGATGTTACTGCGTCACATTATTGACGTCATAAATTTTAAAAGTAGTAATGGAGCTAGACCGTTGCTTAATGTAATGCAAGACTATGTGTGTTGAAATAAATCCAGGAAAGTTGTGTTGTTTTCCCAGTGTAAATTTGTGATATTTCACGTTAGAATGTGAGAGAACGCAGGATGAAATAGAGTTGCCAACAGCCTTGACTACATTGCAACCAATATTCATTATAATACCTACAAATTGCATGGTACTAAATCCATGATATACTGGAACGGTTTAATGCTTGTACTGTATTTCCTAGTAATAGTAAAAGTTCTCCCTCCATACCCTCCAGTTGACCTTGAATTTGGAGCAATTTCTCTCTCATAAGATGACAAATTTGAGAAAAAATAAACTAGTCTTAGAGGTTTGCCACTCTTGTAGTAATTCGCCCACGTAATAATATATTTTTCATAGTCAAAAAACCCAAACAATACAATATCACAAAACTATTTTAAAACTTAACTTAGCTCACACCTCTTGAACGAGCCACGTTTTCAAGTGCAAGGGAAGGGAAACAATCACTCACAGATTAAAGAATGGCGGCCCTTGGTGGAAACGGATGAAGTCACCCCTGCATAGACTGCATTGTTATCATTATGCATGGAATGGAACTTGTATTTCTGGTATTTTGCAACTCTGACTGAAACGTTTACACGAGTATGAAGGCTTTACATCTTCATCTCAAAATATCCATTTCTTGGCTATCCACAAGTCATTCTGGCTGCTTCAGCTCTATTATAATGGTAAAATATACGTCGATGACTTTGAATACTGGACATATCACATTCCGACATGAAATGAGCATGACGTAGAGAACATATAGTGAAAGTATTTCCCGGCCATTCTATTACAGACCGGCTTTGTGATTGGACTTGCGTACAAATTTCATATAGCCCCAGATATGGTTCTATTGTACAGATTTTGTTGAGAAACAATTGCTTAGCATGGGATCTTATAATGGTACGAAATAGAATAACAACAAAACTCACTTTTATAAACCAATATCACTGACCTAGTTCCAAGATTCAGGACAAAACCGAAATTCCATGTCTGTACTGTTATAAACCAATATCACTAACCTAGTTCCAAGATTCAGGACAAAACCGATATTCCATGTCTGTACTGTTATAATCCCTACTTTGATTTTTCTTAAAGCTCGTATCTCAAAATGCCTTGCGCATCCGTTCACGCGCATCATCCCCACCCTATGAAGGAATTAGATTCGATTCAATCCGAGAACTCTCATAACAAAAGCTATATCTCAGGCCTTCAAAAATATCATTTTTTTAAATGAACACAACCTTGACTTATTGAGAAGTTTTAAAGTGAGAATCGAAGTAGAGCATCTGCTGATTTCACTCCAAAGGGAAGACGAATTCCTCCACTTTTGTCAGAACTATCCGACAATGAATATGATGATGTTTGTTATTATCAAAAATTAACAATAAGAACAATAACATTCTTTATTTGATCTAATGTGGTCTTCTTTGGCTGTTATGTACTGGACGTTTTGATTTAATTTAATTAATAATTATTTGATTTGGTTAAGTTCGATCTCATTTATTAACAAATAAACAAAGAAAAAGTAATTATTAATATTGCTACAACTAAGATCTTAGCAAATAAATTGTAACACAACCCCTATTTTTACATGTTAAGCGAATTCCATTTTACGCAGATTTGGTATTCGCGGTGAATTGGGAACGTATATCTGCATGTATAGCGGGCTCCGACAGGGTAGACTCTTATTTTATCGCCGCGTCTTCCACCCACTCGTTTTATAAGCATATAGTACACTATTACGGGATTTGAACCCTGACCCCCTCACCGATAGTCCAGTCTATCGCGAGAATGTAGAGAACTAAGAGATTATGTATCATATGTAATTTTAATTTTTTTTTAAATTTGTGACTAAGAATATTACGAGGGGTTAAATTATTTCAAGAATTAAAAAAACATAATTTACGAATAAGAATGACATATGTCATTGAATTTTTTTTAAATCTTTCCTTTTTAAATTTCAGACTAAGAATATCACGGATCCTTAACTTTGTTTAAATAACTTTTTTTCTATTTACAGATTAATAAAAATAAGGCCCGCTTCAGTGGCCACATAGTTTAAGGCGTTACTCTCAAAATAGACTAGAATGCCGATGACGGGGAGATCATGGTTCTATTCCGGTAGGCTATACTAGGTGTGTGTTTTCCTAAATGGTTTCCTATTCTCTCTTCACGCAGATGTGGGTTCACTTCTTCTAAAAGCAACCTTCCTCAACCATAACTCATTAGTGTAATTAATACATAACCCTAATTGCCAGTAAGAGGCGGTGCTAAAAATATATAACCTACTATATAACAAGTCATTAAAATTATTCTAGTAAAATAACATTTCTCCATAATAATGTTTAATGTTATTGTGATTATTCGCACTTAAGCTAATGTGTAATGGTAGGGTGATTATGAGATGAAATGGAGGACCTACAGTTTAACGTGGAATCCGAACCATGGTGGAGGCCTGGCATTAGTTTATCCCCCATCAACAAATCTCACCAAATAATTTAATAATACAGGCTTGATATAGTTAATATTGGAGATATGCACGTGCGAAAGTGAATGGAAAGAGAATAAGGGAGAATCCACCTCCTGTCCATTCGAAAGGATTCGAACCCTGAACTCCCCCTCAACGGCCACGACCAAATAAAAGGCACATCTTAATCGCTTGAATCACTTGTTCACTGTTATAGTTCCTGAAATTATTAAATATGTCCTGTACATATGAAAAATCCTTGGAACTTAATTTTGTTCGAAGCCACACAACAATGTAAGAATAAATTGGTTATGTTCTCGACATACATTTTTGCTTCTTTGTGCAATATTTTTCTAATTTCGGGGAAAAAAGTCTATTGAGAAGCTCATCATGTAGAAAGTAATTTTCTTTTGGAAACACGAAGGTAAAAAATAATATGTTTCCAGATCCCCACACTTCACATTTTTTAATTAACTAGTTAACCTGGGAAACGTATTTGAAATGCGGTATGTAATAATAATAATAATAATAATAATAATAATAATAATAATAATAATAATAATAATAATAATAATAATAACATTATAGAAAGAATAAAGGAAACTGTTTTTTTCCTAGCTTGGTCTTATGGTCGAAATTTCCACTTTCAACGATTTCTCTAATACATAAAAAAAGTTAAATTACCAAGCGTGTAATTTTTTTTACCACGTATTACTTATCCGGCCGGGCTCTAGGTTTGGTTGATTTAAGTATTTTGACATCGCAATATATCTTCTGAATTAAGTCAATATTCAGGTTATACCATTATTTAATTGTTTAAGTTTTGATGGCTATGTTCGGTGCTTGTATCGCGGTAGACGACACATCATCACACCAACAATCGCGAAATGAGATGTTTGTATTTTAACATTTCGTATTGGTACACAATCGGATTATACGAATACATTAATTACGCTAGTGAGATACGAATGAGAAAGGTAGAGTTTATAGTAAATGTAGACACATTCACAGGGGGAGAGAGAGAGTGGGAAACCATTTAGAAAAAAAAACACCTTAATACACTCAACCGGCTTACGAACACCGGACATATATACAAGACTAGGCTGACGTCTTTATCAGCGTATCTATAGTAGCCCCATGGCTTCTTTGGTGCTGACTGACAGTTCACAGTTGACTTCTGACAGTCAATATTTAGGTATATACCTAAATTATGACTGTCAGAAGGGACATCTGCTAAACACATGTTTTTTGCAGATCATATGGTTCGGCGTAGGGATACATAATTTGGTCTGGTAGCTTTTCAAAGCCGTCAGATGTCAGCTGTGAGCTGTCATTCAGCACCAAATAAGCCCTGGGTCTACTGCATATGGGTAGATAAACAAATGTTATTACTGATATAGTCAAAATTGTATCATGGTAAGTTTTCTTGAAGGAAATACGCAAGCAATAGCTGAATAAAATGGATGGAAAAAATCAAGTGAAATTTCTCGCGTTAAACGACCATCAGTTCACCCGGACGGGATTCGAATTCTGACCATCTTACCAATGACAGTCAAGTAGCCTAAGTGTGGGAGTGTTAGGAACGAGAGTTCAGGGCAGTATTGTTGCAGTTTTTATATGAAAACTTGTTTCGATCAAATAGTTCTTAAGTAGAAACATAGAGTGTAATTTTCTTCACCTGGTGATATCAAAAGTTTATGAATAATCTGTCATGAGTATAGCGGCATTAGATGACACACTTTTTAAATGAAGATAAAAAGTGGTAATTAAATTCTAGGACACCCTTGAAGTATGTTCAAGAACTGTAAAGGTCACCCACCATGAGAAGAAAATTAAACTCTATTTTTCTACTGGATAAATGATTTAGTTTATTTTATCCAAAAAATTGTTTTGCTATATTGCATAAACACTGGAATTTTCTCGTGATTCCTACACTCCCACTTTAAGCCACTTGTCCTCCACTGTGAACCTCAGTGTCATTAAAAAAAATAATGAGTTTCTGTTATAACAAACTAATATTCAATACCCTTTTAATATATTTATAGCGAGAATTGATTGTATTAAGTTTACATCTTACAGGTTTATATTAAATACAAACTTTTAAATATACAGGTATTTAAGACTAAGAGCATATACTTTTTTTAAAAGAGAATAAATAACTACCGGTTGTGACCACAGCAATTCATCAAACACATTGTTTCACCTTACTCTGATGTGGGATCGTTTCACCCCTAAATCATAATTCTATTTTGTTTCATAATTAAACATATACTATTCTGTTTTTCTTGTTATATGGTGTACTTATGTAGTTTTAAAACTAAGCAAAGTTACAATATTAATAATTCTATTTTTGGAAGACTGGCTTCGGAGTTGGATGTTTTGAGGTGTCACTCTCATAACAAACAGAAATACCAATGACCAATACCAATGGTCAGGTGTACTGAGTTTTTTCTAGTCCAAATGGTTTTCTATTCTTTCAACGCTCAAATTTGGTTACATATTCTATAATTCAACCTTACTAATCCCTAACACATCGGTGTATTTAGTCAATGCGCCAATAACTTGGATGGGCAGTAAGACAAGGTGACAAATTAATATAAAATTTGGAATATAATAAATGAAATTCGAAACGTCCAAAAAGGGTTAAACTGAATATAAACAAACGTAATATTTTTTTAGTAAATTACTAATCAAAATTTAGTATACAGCTTGGTTGTATTTATTTTCACTCTTTTTAAAACTATTATTTAACATTTATTAATTCCATTTTTAATTATTTATATACAAGTAAACGTATAAATACAATTTGTTGCTTAGCTCGCACTTCTAGGGTACGTATCCACCTAGACCTAGAATATAACATATATTTTAATATAGCCAACACAAATACTAGAAACTCGAAAATATAAGTTGTATGGACACATAAAATATTATATTGACTAGCTTGGATAAAACCCGGTACCCCAGGAGATTTCGTTGCTTTACTCTTCCCACAATCTCTAGATGAACCTCAAAAGTATTCTATACCTATTCTGTGTATCTAAAAAACAGCACAGCTCATATTCATGTTGAAATGTTTCACATTATTTACTGCGCACATCCGGTATAAGCCTGTTGGAAAGCTGTACATTGATATTAATAACTGGTCTAAAATACAGTTATCACACACAATAAACTTGTATAAGAAAGAAAGTTACAAATGTCGAAAAAATTATGTCAGTAATTATTAAGGAAATCATTAACCGTTGTATTTTTTTAATTGAGAGCTAACTTTAAAAAAGTGGATTAGGTCAATACTAAATGATTTATTTGGGATTGGTTTTCACTATTTAACAAGAACGTTTATTATCTATAAATATATTCAATATTATTTTGATTGATTTTTATAATATTTAGCCACTAAACAATTATTTTTAAGAAGCCGCTTCAGTGGCCGCGTGGTCTAACACGCTACTCTTACAGTAGTCTAGACTGCCAATGACTTATAGATCGAGGTTCGAATCTCAATCATGTTTACTAAGGTTTTTTACAAAATGGTTTTCAACTCTCCCTCCACACAAATACGGTTACTCTTCCTCTGAATATTACCTTTCTAAGCCCTAAAACCCTCAGCGTGTTTAGTACATACACGTATAACCCAAGCGGGTAGTAATAAGCGATGCTAAAAGAAATAAAATTAAATAATAATTAATGTTATCAAATAGTGACTTCATCACATAATTAATAATAACTATTTAATTAAAGATCATAATATTTTATTTAAATGTAGTTTTTTACCGCCACGTCTTTCTACATGTTCAGGTTATATGCATATGATCATTAATCTAATGGGGTAGGGATGAGAAAGGAAGCATTTTGTAGGTATTCTACTCGCATTTGCGTGGAAGGAAAGTGGAAAACCATTTAGGAAAAACTACCCCTAGTAGACCCAACTGAAATTCGAATTCTGATCTCACCGTAATCATAAGTCCAAAGAGAGTGACGACTTAAAACATTCTACCACTGAAGGGGGCTTAAATGTCAATTAAATATGTTTAGTATTTATTTTGATTAGTAATTAATAAATAGTTGAAGGCTTATCAAATACTAAATATGTTCAGAGTAAACAACACATTACCGTATTTATTTTGTTTATAAAAGGGATTAAGACAATTATGGTTTTGATTGTATTAGTCAGTTACTTGTTGATTATTAGAAGGGTAAAGGGGCACATATACTAACAAGTATGCTTGACAAGAATGGTGTTTGCCCAAGCATTTTGAGTGTGTGCTTGTGAGAATGCATGATGGAATATCAAACTTATTTGATTTTCAGTCTTAAAGCAAGCGTTTGCGCAAGCGTGCTTGAGAGTGTATGGTTGTGCTTGACAATCATGTTAGTGGCGTGCTGGCAGCCATGGAGAGCGTATGCGTGCCGGAAAGAAAATATTTTTGTAGTGAATCTTTTAATTTGTATAGAGGATTACACTTAGGTCGTTTTCAAGCCATTGTTTAATCCTAGTTTTTCTGACTTTCGACTTTTACTTTTAGGCTCCTTTGTTGCCAAAGCTTAAATAATAGCCGCACACGTATCTGCTTCAGTCATAATGATAAATCACGACACATAAGCTTAAAGTTGTAAAATACAACTTTAGCTTGCATGAATGCTTGACATAGTGTGTGGAAACGCTCCAAGCATGCTTGCCAAGCACATTTGTCAAGCACGTTTGTCAAGCATACTTAATGATGTACAGGCCCCTTAACAGATATGGACGTAGTAAGCTTATAACCAGCGAGTTCAGTTCCCGTTATCAGCTGGGAACAGGTTGGTTGGGATTTGGTTCGAAATCTGATAGGCTACATTTGGGGAGGGTTTTACACATTCATGTAATTTCTCCATTCTATTCCCATAGGGTAAGTGGTACATTTCCTGTTAGCTACCTTCTTTATTCCTGACCCTTAGATTAGGTAGTTATTAACTCTTGTGATAAAAATACAACTAGAAGAACCAAAACACACTTCAATGGGCATGTGCAATACATATTAGGTTCATTTAGACTCTTTCAATGGTGATGAGAGGTCCAGGGTTCAAATTACATCAGGATATATTGAGAGATGTTTTCCCTCAATTGTTTACCACTATTACTGTTTACTCTACCTTGATCGTCCCTTCTCCAGTAGTGTAACTAAATATGGACATCCCAGACGGGTAGTAAGACGTGGAGAAACACAAACCAATGAAAAAAACCAGAATATCTGTTTGCCAAAAGCAATCTTTGCTCTCTCTCTCTTTCAAACTTTGCTGTGGATTATATTTCCACACGTAAAACTTTGTTTGTCATACGTTCAAAGCTCCACATCTTTGACATTCTTGCAATAGGGAAATAGAGAGAAATTTTAGTACCGAACGGTGCAGTGGTACGTGAAAAACAGATCTCAAAGGAAAAGACGAGACTTTTTTTTTTTTAATCGAGGTCAAACAACAATAACTTAAGATCACACATGAATGAGAACGCTACCAAGAAGATTCTATTTTGAGAGAGATATCGTCTGATATTTACTGTGAAGGAAGTGTGTTGTATCACAGATAAGGGAGAAAGAGAATCGCGTATTAAAGTATCGCAGGAATTCCTATCGGTCAGACCGCTTTTATCCACCTATACAGTCCTTTGCAGTCTATGTTGATAAGAACAGTTATTTTTATCAATACCGTTAGATAAAGTAAACCAGCTTAAAGTCCAGGCGAGCCTAGCTCTATTCAATGATAATACAGTTTGATTGTTTTTGACAGTTGAAAAACTTTATAAAATCAACTATTAAAAACACAATAACTGAGCCTGTCGTTATGGATAAAATAATAATAATATTTAGCACCGCGTCTTAATATCCATTCGGGTTATATGCTTAAGTACTAATTACGCTAATGGATTAGAAATTGGGAGGGTTGAATTTAGAGGAAGTGAACCCGCATTTGCGTGGAGGGAGAGTGGAAAGCCATTTAGGAAAAACCATCCCCAGTTCACCCAACCGAGATTCGAACCTCGATCTCAACACGACTAGTGCGTTAGCCAACTACGCCACCGAGGCGGGTGTCTATGGATAAAAGGTTAGGATACTTGTAGGCCATCACATGTGTCTTTCTGGTTCATTTCTGACTGTTGCTTATAAATATATTTCATATTTATACATGGCTTTTTCCTGTTATTCTAATTATAGATGATAAAATATAATCTGGATTTAATAAAAATAAAAACCTCTAATCCATCAGTTAGTTAAGCGTAATATTTTAAAAATTGTTCTAACATTAATCTCATATAACTCATATGAAATGAATATATTAAATCACCTTTTAATAGCAAATATATCAATAAATTAATATTTTTAAAACTAATCAATTTTTAACTAACATCAACTAACGCAAGGAATTTTAAGATAGTTACCTTGAATTCATCTCATATTTATCAACTTTTGTAATCACATAAGGTTTAAACTTTTTATTTATAGTCACAAATATTTTTTAAGCACCGTATATTACTAACCGTTTGAGCTATGCGCTTATGTACTAATTAAGCTAATAGTTTTAGGGATTAGGAAATTTATATTTAGTGGAAGTGTACACGCATTTGCGTGGTGGAAAAATAGAAACACATTTAGGAAAAAACATTCTTAATACACCCAACCGAGATTCAAACCTCGATCTCCCCATCATCGGCAGTTTAATCTTAACACGAGAGTAACGCGCTAGACCATACAGTCACCAAAGAGGGTCACAGATAATTATATCGTCATATTATTATTTATTATTATTTTTAGATAATTTATCAAGCCATTAATCTCTAATTGTCATTACAGATATTTTGTATTTGTAAATATTTTGTACTTACGATATACTCGTTTTGTTAGGTCAATGCAGTCGCATGATTTTAGTCAACAAAATAAACTTGACGATATCATCTTGTAGATTCAACAAAGTAATCTTTTAATATATATTTTTAACTTTTTAATGTATTCAGGTATACTTTGTGTGGCCTATTTGAATC
Source organism: Timema bartmani (assembly GCA_902151455.1). Lineage (NCBI taxonomy): Eukaryota > Metazoa > Arthropoda > Insecta > Phasmatodea > Timematidae > Timema > Timema bartmani. The sequence goes on along the minus strand of CABFWB010002534.1, from coordinate 48,268 downwards.
AACTTATTGTATCAGCAAATGATTCGAAGCTAATATTATGCTAAAAAAAAGCGTAGGATCCGAACGGGTAGTAAGACGCGGTGCTAAATAATAATAATATTAATAATAATAATAATAATAATCGTTAATTATGATCGATAATAATACATAATAATCGATAGTAATAATCGATAATAATAACCAATAAATAATATTAATTGATAATCGATAATAATCGATAGTAATCGATAATCGATAATCGATGATAATCTATAATCGATGATAGTTAATAGTAATCGATAATTGATAATAATCGATAGTCGATGATAATCGATAATTGATGATAGTTGATAATAATCGATAGTAATAATCATTAATAATAATCGATAAATAACAATTATAATAATAATGATAATGATAATGATTATGATAATGATGATAATTATGATAATGATTGTCGATTATAATGATGATCGATAATGATAATTGACGATAATAATTATCAATAATGATCGATAAATATTGATAATAATGATAAATAATAATAATCGATAATAATAATAGATAATTATATTAAACGATAATAATAATCGATAATAATTGATAATAATAATTGATAATCGATTGTAATATTAATAATACTGATAATAATGATCAATGATTGATGATAATGATGATCGATGATAATAATGATCTATAATAAATATGATAGATGATTATAATTATTGATAATAATATTCAATGATAATAATCGATAAATTATAATAGGTAATAGATATTAATCAATAATAATCGATAATAATCGATAATAATAGAAAATAATATTTGATAGTAATAATCGATAGTAAAGATCGATAATCTATAGTAAATAATAATCGATAGTAATAATAATAATAATAATTTAATAAATATTATTAATAATAAAAATGATAATTATTATGAATACATAATAATAGTTTAATAATAATTAATAAGTAATAATCGATAATAATCGATAATAATAATCAATAATAATAATACTTAATAATAATAATAATAATAATAATAATAATAATAATAATAATAATAATAATAATAATAATAATAATAATAATAGGGGCTTCCCCTCAAGATGAAGTACAAAACATATTGTAAATATTTTGAAACCAGATTTTCCTACAGCTACCGCAGATCAAAAACAGACGTTTGTGAATATTGCACTGAATGCAAAAAGAATCTCCAGCAAAGTCTAAACATGCTTGCCATGTCCTCTACTAACTTCATGTAAGTAAATATAAAAAAAGAGCCAAACTCCGTGATTTCTACACAAGCAAAGCTAAAACTGATCCAACCTATTTGGTTATTGAATTTGATTACTCTCAGAACTTTACAATACCAAAACTAAACGTGAATACCCATATACGCATGTTGTGGCTTTATTGCTTTAATGTTCATGTTTTTAACGATGAAACGTCATATTGCTATTGCCTTATGGAAAGCCATGATAAAAAAAATGCAAACTCTGTGGTTTCATTCCTGTATAATTGTCTCCTGAAAAACCTTAAAAAATTCCAAAATGTATCTACGATCGTGTTTTTATCTGAAGCTGCAGGGTGGCAGAATAGAAATCTTAGATTACTGAAGTTTTCTTCGTGGTTTGTGAAAGTCTTTGACATAAACAGTATTATTCAACTGTTCGCGGACATTCATTTTCACAATGTGATTGAAACTTTGGATTGATCAGGAAAAGAACTAATAAGAAATAAATAATTAGAGTGGCCAAACCATACCTTTTTGCAATGGTTATGTGTTGGCAACATTTAACACCATTTGAAGTTTTAATGGACGAATTACTTCTCAAAGAATGGGACCAAACTTTGTAAATTTTTTTTTTTGCCAAAACCATTGTCAAAATCCCAAAAGTTCACCATAATGAAATTTGTTATTGTAAAGTGTCAAAAAGACGGTCCACTTTTGCTCTCTCGCTCTTAATTTCAAAACTATAAGCCCTTTCGTTTTTGGAAATCAGAGAACTATTCAAATATTCATAGCATTAAGCCAGGACAAATGCCTCGCCCACATGTAAACGAAAAAAACAACTAAATGATGTTTGGCGTCTCTATCTCTTTCTAAATAAAAAAGATATCTGTTTTATCGAGTCCATATTATAGTAAAGAATAAACAAAATTTAGCTGACTATTTTTACATAATCTTTTAAGTGTGGAGAAATATATTTTTTTACTAACCTTCGTAAATATAAATATTTTTTGGAGTGTCCTTGATTAAATATTGAAACCTTTAGTTAGTTTCAATTAAATAGTATTCATTCTTAGTAGCTTACTTTATTTTTATCCATCAAAAAATGGTCTACGTAAAAAGGGCATATAACATGCAATACCAATAATTAAAAAAATAATTTTCATCTTAAAAATTCAATAATACTAATTTCTTGTCACTAAAGAGGGAGGATATTGTGTTGTTTAGATTTTTGTTAGGGTTTTAGTTTTTTTTTTTTTCATTTTTACATAAATCAATATAAAAACTTACATTTCAGTTTTCATAAAACAACATTTTTGTCTATGTGCCCTTTTTACGTTACCCGCCTCAATTTAAAAATGTTAAGTTCAAGTTTCACTATGCACATAGACTATTCAAGAAATAGTCAGATTATTTTGTGTAGGAAATTAAACTGATCGTATCTAGTAATGTTGTACTTAATTACTCGCTTCTATTCCCACTTGATCTAAGGCATCACTCTCACTGACTAGTTTGTGGATGACAGGAACATAGGGGTTTGAATCCTGGTCAGGTGTACTGAGGGTGGTTTTTCCTGAATTGTTTTACACTTTTCCTCTACGAAAACGTACCCACCCTCTTAATTCAACATTTTTCATTCCTATTATATTAGAGTAATTAGTACGTAAGCGTATAGCCCGTAAGCCACGGTTATACATTTTTTTAGACAAAAATTAGTGTTTTTTTCTATTAGAAAACACAGTGTAAGAGAGAATCTTAACTCTTGTTCCCGTTCATCTTAACTTAAGGTTACGACCAGTGTTTTTGCAGTTTTTATAACAAAGCTTTTTTGGCAAAGATAAATACAATATTTCTTGAGTACAACTCGGAAATAAAGAGTGTAGCCTCCTAAAAGTCTGTCCTCTTTGACTAGGAGAGGCATTGCTCAAGATAAGAACTATGTTTGTAAAGGCAAGCTAGCAGTCTGATACGTACCACTTCACTTCCTTCCCCACAACCCCCCACCACCCTCACAGCATCACGTCTCTACTGTCTGGGGGTAGTAATATCTAGGTTAGTCACATTACTTCTTTCTCAGTGATTCGCTCTTCCTCTTGGTCGAGTTTTGAATGCTGTCTGCTGAGCAGAAGCTGTGCTGGGTGGATGGACACTTTGGCATCGGACGATAATCCTTTGAACGGAGAAAACACACAAAGGGTACATTTTCATTACACTTGTATTTGAGTAATATTCAAAAATAAAGTATTCTCAAACTAAACAACTATGTAGATCTATAGATGTTATATCTTCAATTATTTGAGAGGCTATTTAAAGGCATGTGTGTCATTTTCAATGTTACTTGATACGATTTATTTAAAGTAAAATAAGGAAAATTGACAAGACATAATTGTTTGGATTTGTGTTAACTAATAGGATTCGAGTAGGAATGACATTATTTTTAAGATGAATACAAGCATACTATTTTGCTGTCAACATTGACCACATTTTACTTATTTTATCAGTGTTATTTTATATGTTTTGATATTTTTCTATCAAAAGGGACAGCTGATCACATGAATTGACGTTTACTGAATTTATGATTCTCATATACTGAACTTAACAACAAAATATTACAATGTGTGTAAAATAATATAGAAAGAAAAGAAAATGACTCAATTAAAAAAGGCAAACTGAATTTAAACTAATTTTATAAAAGGGAAAGTCGGGTGATATGACGCTGAGGGGGCTATGACGCACCCTCTGGAATTCTGGGTACAGGATACATGTGCTCGCACAGACAGTCTAATTGAGAACGTCTTGTCGTGAAATGGCCTGTGTAAAGTTCTTGTTTGAATATAAATATATTCTTCGATTCCATACTTCATATTCGTCGGAATCAGTCAGCGGTAAGTGTTCGAGGTTTTACACTATACCCAGCAATATCGTGCTGGAAAGATTACAGTGATTGCTGAATCAACATTTCCAGTTGAAAGAGGGTTAGTTAGTCAAGTGTTCAGAACAAAACACACGCTTGTTCTGTTGGTAGATACAACGCATTGTTGGCAAGGGAGATATGACGCACTTTTATAACTAAGAATTCATAGAGGAAATAAGACGCAACCTTAAAATGCTGATGGGAATGCTATATTAGAAAAGTAACCTATCTATATTTTATTTCAGTGTACGTTGCAATCATGCCCATATCATACAGCCTCGTAAGAGTAGCAGAGATATGTGGACTCAAGAACAACTCGACAAAGCCATAAAAGCAGTACGATTAGACAAAATACCAATAAGGGGACAGCCAGACT